>JAODAL010001932.1:0-211726 GCA_025379985.1 Phyllomedusa bahiana
TTTTTGGCCCCTTCCCATAGACTTAAGGGTAACGTCTCAAATCGATGCTCACTATCGAAAAACCTTATCGATAGCGGCCGACTATCGACTATCGATCGATCTCGATAGCCAACGCAATCGCTCAACACTAGAGCTGAGGAGCTGATCTAGTCACTTGCATTGTTTGCACTTCTTATCTGATGACAGGGAACATGAATGAGCTTCCAAGGGACTGTGGAGAAAGTCCAGTGTATGAGGCTTTAGACTGTATAGACAATCCACTGGTTTTACTGTTATTATTTGAGTGAACATTGCAGACGCTCCCTTCTCCCTCTGTGCTCCTCGCTGCTCAGCCCCCTCCCTCTCCCCTCTGCAGGGTTCATGATTTGTTTATATTATCTCCTGAGCCAGATATGAGGAAAGCAACTCACTTCTTGGCAAAACCCCTTTAAGTTAGTGTTTCTGCAGGCACTACGTTTGTCAATACTAATCAGAATCTAGGATACACAGCATAGCTAAGCCAGTTTATTTCAATGCACTTTAATAGGTTGTGATTTTTGTTAAAAGTTAAGTTTTAACAGATAGGTTGAATTAGGGAGGTGTTTAGTAAACTTATGGTAATTAGTTGCCTCAGGCAAATTGCAGTTCAGAATTAATCCATGGCACACCTCTGGTTGCAATTAAAATTGTTAAATATTAGTTACATCATAAAAAATCCATCCAATGTGAAGATCTGGGTTGACGAGTTCAGTGCCGAATGTTGGCCGGACAGACTTTTTTTTTTTTTTTTAAACAACATTTTATTGACACAAAATCAATCCAATCAGATATATAGTAGTGGACATGTATAACAGCGTCATTAATTTTCTACATACAATGTTCATAATAAGCCGATCTTGATGGCCGGACAGACTTTTGCCAAACTGTCCCTGAATTGGATGCAGCCGTATGTTGAGGTGCTACTGGAGCAGCAAGCTCCCGTGAGAGTAGCGTCAGTGGTATAGATGAATCTATGGTATAGATGGACCCCTGCAGACCACCACACTGCCACCACGTGTGACTATCGGTCTGATGTTCTTAAAGTAGACTGCAATGTTAGTATTACACGTGATGTGGCAGAACCCATGTCTTTCATAAAATTCCACCTCTGACTCGAAAGTCTACAAAGTGTTATCCAAAAATTCTGGAGGATCATCTAGATCAGTGTTTCTCAACTCCAGTCCTCAGGACCCACCAACAGGTCAAGTTTTCAGGATTTCCTGAGTATTGCACAGGTGATTGAATTATTGTTAGTGCATTCTGTGGGAGATCCTGAAAACATGACCTGTTGACGGGTCTTGAGTAGTGTTGAGCGATCATTATCGACAAAGTTGAAATCGGCCCGGTTTTTATGTTGATCGGAATTTTTCGATCACGCGATAATATAGGTGAAAATCTGCGCATAATTCATTAATATCGCATCATTTTCCGCGCTTCCTGACATTTTTGCGGCCAGCAAATCAGCTTAGAGAATAGAGCAGGGTGAGCTGGGTGTGCGACGTCATGACTGGGATGTGTATGGTTGTGATTGGCTGGAAAAATCACATGACCTCGTTTTACATAGAACAGCCCTTCCTGTTCAGCATCAGTGTGTGTCAGTGTCTCATAAGAGCAGGACGTGTGCTCGGTCTCTTTCAATACAGCTCAGCGAAACAGTTCTCTTTGTTCACACAGACAACTATGCTTTTAGCTGTGAACATTAGAACTCAGGTAGATTAGAGAATTTCAGTTATTAGTTAGTCAGGCTGAGAGTTTTAAAGAAGCATCTAGCGCTGTACAGCCGTGGGGAGGAGTGCGGGGGGGGGGGGGGGGGTTGCGGGCGAACAAAGACAGACAGGCTGGCAGGCTTTTGAAAGGAGAGTGGATATTGTGCAGCCCAGACTCTGTTTTGACCCTGCATTGAAACAGTTTTTGGCCAGTTTTTGGTGAAATATTAGCTTGTATTTTGTGCAGCCTGCACTTATATTAGGATACAGATCTTTTCTAGTAACTGCAGGTGTATTTGATAGGTGAAAAACTCACCTTTTATCATCTGTACACAATTTAATTAGTTTTTTTTTTCACTTTGGCGCAGCTCAGGTTTGTTCAAAGACCCACTTTGTACTTACAATAGGATACAGAACTTTTCTAGCCCACCGCAGGTGTATTTCCAAAAGGTGCAAAAACCACGTTTTTATTATCCATACAAAATTTTAATTACGTGTTTTTTACTTTGGCGCAGCCCAGTTTTTTTTGAAAGACCCATCTTGTACTTATATTCCCATACAGAAGTTTGCTAGTAATTGCAGGTGTCTTTCATAGGTGCAAATCCCACCGTTTATTATTCTTATACATGTCAAATAGGTGTTTTTTTTTATTTTAGGTGCAGCCCAGTTTTGTTCATAGAGCCACCTTGTATTTAAATTTGAATACAGAAATTTTGTAGTTACTTTTGGTGATTTCATTGGTCAAAAACCACCGTTTGTTTATTCGTAAAACTTTTAAATAGCTGTATTGCACGTGGTGGGGCCCAGTTTTTTCAAATACCACTTTTGTACACAATTCTGATAGATAAATTTTCTAGCAACTGTTCTCGTTTGTCATTGCTGCAAAAAACGCAATTTCTCATCCGTGTAACTTCTGAATAGTTTTATTGCGCTCGTTGAATCTCATGAATCTCTTGGTGCAGATAGCGCACTTGTATGATAGTTTGTTGAAAACTATCAATTCCTAGTCCTACTGGGCAGTTGTAAATCCCTGGACTGAAGGAAGAACACTGTTGATTTTGTCTTAACGGTTTCTCCACCAGACCGAATATTCACAGGTATTCGCTAGAAACAATTCATTTTCTAACTTTAGTTGGCTGTAGGAAATTAGAGGGATTTAAGAATACTGTGATTTGCCGTCTTTTAATAAAGACTGTCAAAAACCTTCCTACCTTCTTAAATTTTTTATCTTTCTGAACAGGGAGCGAAATGCAGTGGTAAGCGAGAAAGGGAGGGTTGTAGGACATGGAGGTAGAGGTATAGAGAAGCTGCCCCTTCCAGTGCTGGTGACAAACACCAAGCCATTTGGATCGTCGGTTGCAGGACTGTCAGGCCTGTCATCGCTGGTCAGGGCCATGTGAATCTCAGTAACGAACAGCGTCGCCAATCTGTTCTTCAGTGGTTAATGCAACCTACATCTAGCAGTCTTCCTCCTCGTCCCCCCCCAGTCACGGCCACAAATGTCGTCATCAGCTCATCATCACCCGTCCAACATGAAGCAAGGCACCCAAATGTCAAATCGTGTACCCACCACTGGGGATAACCATTTTCTGAAGACCTCTTTGATGACAAAATGCGGTTGGGGTTAGAAGGCATTTCCCAAAGATCAAGAGGCCAAAGAGGGTGATTTTTGCCCTGCTCTGACGCCCATTACTGATGCCATCAGAGGAGGAGAAGGAAGCCGGTCAATCGGCAAAAACCCGGGCGGTCGGCAACGCCTTGCATGCCCCTTGCTTGTAGCCCGCAGCTCCTGGATGCAGAATGTCAGGACGACCAAGTCACCTGTGTTGATGATGATGATGACGACATTGCGGATCCAACGTGGTCTTTTCAGCAGAATTTGCTTTCGAGCGCTTCATCACTGGACGAGGAGGAAGACGATGGGTAGTGTCAGTACGAGTCCTGCCTCAAAAAAGGGGGAGGGCGTCGCAGAATCCACTGAAAATATTCCGCCAGCCACGATCAGCGGAAACACCGCTCCTCGCTTTTCGCCCGTCGAAAAGGTCCAGGACCCTCTCAAGCCTTTGGGCCTTTTTTGAGCAAGCCTCTGATTCACCCAGCGATGTCATATTCTGCCTTTGCCGTAAACGCATCAGTAGAGGGAAGAATCTTAGGTATTTAACCACCACCAACATGTCTAGTCACATGCAGCGAATGCATGAGTTGAAATGGAGGCAACACTTGGCCAAAAAATGCCACACCGATGCTGGGCTCCCAACTGCTGTCACCCTCTCTGTCTCCGCCTCCACCTCCTCCGCCACCACCAAGCGTTCCTCAGCTGCCCATGTCTCTCAGAGTCATGATCAGGGATCAGCCTCCGCTTCAGGCTCCACCGTCCCCGAGTACCACCAGCACCACCAGAGACCCATCCTACCCCTTCTCCTTCCACCAGTTTTGACGACCGCACGCCGTACAGCGGCCAGTCTAGCAGCCGGGCCTTCTGTCACCACGTTTGGGAGCAGAAGAAACACTTTAACCCCCAAAACCCTCCCAAAGCCAAAAGCCTGAATGTCAGCATTGCCAGGCTTTTTGGGCCTTGGAAATGTTGCCTTTTCCGTGTGGTGGACACAGATGGGTTCTGCCACGTCATGGCCCTTGCCCCGCCCCCCCAATACCAGATGGGCCCAGCAGGCATTTCTTTGCCAGAAAAGCCGTCCCTGCCCTGGCCGCCACGTGTCATCTAAAATTTCAAGCGCGTGTATGCCCTCTGTGTCCCCGGGAAAAATCCATCTGACCACCGACACATGACTGAAGAACGCCAAGGCCTCTATATCCCCTGTGACAGCACACTAGGTGAGCTGGGTGGATGTCTCTGGTGGTGACGGTGGCTCTCAGGCTCCCGGCGCACGCTCTTCAAAAACCGCAGGGATGGGGGCAGGGTTTCTTTCCCCCAAGGTCCTCTGGTGTCATCACGTGCCCAGAGAAACCAGGCCGTTTGAAATTAATCTGTCTTGGAGACCGTCCACACACAGATCAGGAGCTGTGGACGGCTTTCCACAACGAGACCGAGCGCTGGCTGGGTGACAAGAACCTTGTGCCAGGCAAGGTGGTGTGCAATAACGGTCCGAAATCTGCTGGCTGCCCTTAAGATCGTAGGGTGGAGCACATCCCCTTTCCTGGCACACATCATGAACCTTGTTCGTCCAGAAATTTCCCAAAGTGCTACCCCGGTTTCTGGACTGCCTGCTGAGGAAGGCTCGAGGTCTGAGTTCGCACTTCCGGTGGTCGCACCCTGCTCGTCCCCCCTGGGTGCGTTTCAGCGTCCCGCTTTGGCCTCCCCGTCAACCGCTCATTGTTGACGTGGCAACACGCTGGAATTCCACCCTCCACATGCTCCACGATTGTGGCAGCAGCGCAATGCCATTACGCAGTACGAATGACACATGGCCTGACAAGCAGCAGTTTCGGACCTCGGGTGTTGAGCCACCGAGAGTGGAGGCAGGTGGGAAAAAGCCTATTAAAAAAAAAATGTGGTTTTTTAACAGACATTTGTTCTTCACAATTGTCAAAAGTGGCTCAAGGGGCATGTTTTGAACTTTTGGGGGGATGTTGCCCGTGAAATGCAGCTAAACTACAGGTCCTATGTAAAAAAAGTGGTTTCCCAACAGAAAATTTGTTCTTCACAATTGTCAAAAGTGGCTCAAGGTCATGTTTTTTAATTTTTGGGGGGCATGTTGCTGTGAAATGCAGCTATACTACAGGTCCTATTGTAAAAAATGGTTTCTAACAGACATTTGTTCTTCACAATTGCAAGAGTGGCTCAAGGGTGATGGTGCTGTCAGAAACAGGAATAGGTAGGACATTGTTAACAGACACATGTTTTTGCAGGATCTTTAACATAGCTAGCAATCCCTGTAGTGAGACAACCCATTTAATACATTAAAAAAAAAGATAAACAAAGATGTGGTGGGAGTCCATCCTATTGTAAAAATCTGTTTTCTAGAATTAAACTACTAAACAACTGGTATGTACAAAATAGCTGAATACAAATATTCCTCTGAATTGTACAAGTGAGGTACAGGAAGACTTGAACAGATGTAGGTTACTCAGGACAGGTATAGTCAATGTCCAGTTCAACTAAAATGGTGGTTGAAAGACTCCTTTTTCCGGCACTTTTTAATCTGTGGGTCAGACAGGTTTAATGGTCATACTGCGGTCCAGGACAGGTCTAGCGAATGTCCAGTTCAACTAAAATGGTGGTTGAAAGACTCCTTTTTCCGGCACTTTTTAATCTGTGGGTCATGCAGGTTTGAGGGTCATGCTGCGGTACAGGACATGTATAGTCAATGTCCAGTTCAACTAAAATGGTGGTTCAAAGACTCCTTTTTCTGGCACTTTTTAATCTGTGGGTCAGACAGGTTTAAGGGTCATGCTGTGTTCCAGGACATGGATAGTCAATGTCCAGTTCAAGTAAAATGATGGTTCAAATAATACTGCCTTCTGGCACTTTTAAATTTGTGGGTCATGCAGGTTTAAGGGTCAAGCTGTGGTACAAGACAGGGATAGTGAATGGTCTGTTACTTTTTTCTGTGCTTTTATAACCTAAGTGTCTTGCCTTAGATGTAGCACGTATCCATTTGTCTGTTGTGGATGTTAATTCCAGCTTCTCCAGCCCTGTTTGGGTGTAAGAATGAAGGTGTTGTTGCTCTTCCATAGACTTTAATGGTCATCGGCGATAATCTATTATCGACTATCGTCTTGATAATTGCCGATATCGACTATCGACCCGATGACGATAGTCAACGTTAACGCTCATCACTAGTCTTGAGGACTGGAGTTGAGAAACACTGTTCTAGATGTTCTTTTTGTGTTATTTTTGGTCAGCAGTGGTTTGCGTCTTGCAACTCTCCCATGGATGCCAGTTTGGCCCAGTGTCTTTCTCCATTTCTATATAATGGCTCTTACTGGAGTTCACTGGTTTATAACCCTTTCCAGGTAAATATCAACTGCTTTGACATCTGTATTTGAATCTTATCCGAATGTGGCAGCATGTGCTGCTTTGTAGGCCTTGTAGCTGATTCATATGCCAAGGCTGGTTGAGTGTTAGGCTTCAGCAGCCGGAGGGCTTTAATTGCTGGGGAAATTTTCTTTGTATTGTAATTATTATTTATTTATTTATTTTAATATTGTAAAAAAACAGATGTCATAGGGACACATGGTCTCCCTTGGAACATATTGTATCCCAGCAGTTGCGCCAACATAAAACGAGGATGCAGTTTTGTTGTTTTCTGTGAAAAACAGCAATAGAAAAGGATAGTGGTGTTCACTAGCAGCTCCCTACATGGACCAGCTATTGTCTCTATAGTCCTACCAGGCAGATGGGGCAAACTGATGTCAGACTGCCTTAAAGTGGGTTTCTCCTTACAATAATTAGCATTTAACATGTAGGGGCAGATAATTGAAGACTTTTTCTAAATACATTGCTTTGTTGATTTTTCTTTGGTCAGGAGATAAAGAAGATTTTATCTCCTCTTAGAGCACACAAGTTTCTTTGGTTACCGACCACCTCTCCCTGGTCTCACTCACTCACTCTGACCATGGTGAATCACCTCCTGCAGAGTCCTATTTCTAGTAACAGAGTTTGAAAGCTTCTCATTTACCTAAGTAAACACTCTTTAGAGCTCTGCAGCTTGGTGTAATACACTTTATAAATCTCTTGCACTCATGTCAGTGAAACAGGAAAGACAAGGAACAGCAGAGCTGATGTGCCAATCACTGCTATTGAATTGCCCTCAGCCTGAACAGGAAGTGTGATTCTAAAGCTGGCTGTGGCTCTGTGAAACTGCATGTTGAGAAAACGCCTTTAAGGAGGGTCTGGGCAGAGTGCTGTGGGAATTACGTGCTAGCCAGCGCATACCATGCCACAGCAGGCAAATAACGCCATGTGATTTCACCCTAATATTATTTTTGTTAGGACATGGACAACCTCTTTAACCCCTTAAGGACCCTGGACATATCAGTACGTCCCAGGGTCCATAAGGGGCTTTGCAGGGGGATCGCTCCAAGACCCCCCTGCACATCCGCCAGGTGTTAGCGGCGATTAGCCGTTAACACCCGGCCGTTACAGCACGAACGGGCAGCGTCGCCCGCCCGCGCTGTTTAACCCGTCAGACGCCGCGGCTAAGATGGCTGCGGCGTCTGAATGAATTAAGATCGGTGCCCCGCATCGATCTTGAGGGTGATCGGCACCGTTGCAGCAGCGATCCGACCCCCGGACATGGCCAGCGGGGAGGCTTGGGAAGGCTCCTGTCACTTACATGTCCTGGTTTGCCCTACTTCCGTCCGCAGACAGGAAGTGGGGAAACCGCCATCTTGGTACAGTCTAATGCATTGCCTATGCAATGCATTAGACTGTATTGACAATCGCGCCACCTAGTGGTCAAGCACCATAGGGGGACTCAATGTTAAAGTAAAAAAAAATAAAATAAAGTTTTACAGTACAAAAAAAAAAAGTATTAAAAGTTCAAATCACCCCCTTTTCCCCATTTTACAAATAAAAACAATAAAATATCCTCTACGCCTCCGCCAGGTGATGGCTGGCGGTCGGATTGTCCCGCTATCAAGCCTGGCGGTGGTGTCTCCTGCTCATAAGTCCTCCAGTTTCCAGTATCTCCAATTGAAACATTTCCTCACTTCCCACGGGAATGCCCTTAATGCCCAGAGACCTCTTAGGGCATGTCCACACGGCACGGGTTTTCCGCCCGACTGTTTTGTCGCCGGCGGACCGGCAGCAAAACATTGAACATGCACAATCTTCCATCCAGTTTCCGGACGGAATCTGTGCTGTTCAATGGGAGGGAGAGGGCTGTTCTCCGCTCATCGCGGAGAAAAGCCGTCCCCCCCGCGGCCCTGAGGACGGCCGCAAAACAGGACAAATAACGGCCGGCAAACCGGCCGGTATTTGTCCTGTGCCGTGTGAACGGCCCCTTACTAGGTTTGAGCACCTGTGTCTGCAGCACTCTCCTCCGAGACACTCCATCTCTACACTTTATTCTGAGCTCTCTGCTAGTGATAGACTTGATCTTCCTTCCTATTGTGCTGCCTGGGAGAGAGACCTTGGTAAAAGCTTTCTCCCTTCACAATGGCATAAATGCTTTGATCTTACCATAAAGCCGTCACAGCAACCAGAGCACAGGAAACATGTTTTAAGGTCTTGACCCGTTGGTATAGGGTTCCCCACATATTGCATAAATGGTTCCCACAAGTCCCCGAGGTTTGTTGGCACTGCAGAACCTCTAAAGGGACCATGCTCCACATATGGTGGGACTGCTCCCACCTACAAGGTTTTTGGCGCACAGTGTACCGTGCCATTAAGAATATTACAGGACTGTCAATCCCTAGGACCCCAGAGGTGGATTTACTGTTCATGTTTGACGTGGGCGTTTCCGCTTATAAAAAATCTCTCCTTAGACATTTGTTGCAGGCAGCTAAGACCGTCATCCCTAGGCGCTGGAAGTCGGTGGACCCACCCACTATTGAGGAACGGCACACCGAAGTCTCCCATGTTTATTACATGGAAGAACTCCTAGCCACGACGGACGATCAGGCCCGGTTATTGGCCAGGACATGGGCGCCATGGCTCCGATTTCAGGACTCCCCTGCCTTTTACTCTCTTCGAGTGTAGGGTGAATGAGGCTGCTGGCATTAAGCTCTTTCCCTACCTCGATCTACCTTCCTTCTCCTCCTTCACTCTTCAGTCCCTTCCCTCCCTCTTCTTCCCCTGTATGATTGTACGTGTGTGTGTTTGGGTTGCCTGTTTGTTTGTCTTGTTGGTCAATTATACGGCCGAAACAGGCTCACTTTCTGTTCTGACTTAATTACTCAGGTTGGGCCCTCCAAGCCCCTTTTTAGTACATAGGCCGTCGTTTAGACTCTTCCTCATTTGATTGTTTAACGGACTGACCATTTGTTTTCAAGTATTCATCTGTTGCATTGAGTAGATTCGGTTTCAATGTCTATGCAATAGTTTCTATTAGTTGCTGTTATGTCGGACATATGTTTATTTTGCTGTTATTGTCTCCTTATTCTGAATGTTTATTGCATTTGTAAGTGTAATCATTCTATTCTGATATTGTTTGTATCATTATTTTCTTAATAAATCTTGTTGAAATATAAAAAAAAACAAAAACAAAAAAATAATAAAGTTACCCATATTTGGTATCGCCGCGTCCGAAAAAGTCTGATCTATAAAAATATAACATCATTTATCCCGTACGCTGAACACCGTAGAAAAAGAAATTCCAAACGCCAAAATTGCGTCATTTCACGGTCATTTGGTCATTTTCCATCACTTAAAAAATGGAATAAAAGTGATCAAAAAAGTCGCATGCATTCCAAACTGCTAGCGATAAAAAGTACACTTCGGCCCGCAAAATATGCCCCCTCACTGACATCCATAGGTGTTAGTACAAAAAAGTTATTGGTCGCACAAACTGGCGCTGCGGCGCAAATTTCAAAAATAGAAAAAGTTTGGAATTTTTTACGGTACCAAAACATAACGGAAAACCTACATGTTTGGTATTGCCGGATGCGTATCAACCTGTAGAATACAGATAACACATTGTATTGACCGAAGATTGAACGCCGTAAAAGCAAAATGCCTGCAAACATGGCGAAAGCACTTTTTTTTTCACATTTTGTCCCACTTGAAATTTTTTTGCGGTTTCCCAGTATATTCTATAGTATAGTGAATAACAACATTAGAAAGTACATCTTGTTCCGCAAAATAAAAGCCCTTATATGTCTATGTAGGTGGAAAAATAAAAAAGTTATGGCTCTGGGAAGGCGAAGAGGGAAAAACGAACGTGTCAACAAAAAAAAAAACGCCGGTTTCTTAAGGGGTTAAATGCTTGAAAAAGGCTACACCATAGTCAAAACGTTGCATTTGTCTGTATGATGTACTAGAAATAAAATTAACACCTATGGACATGCTGTTGTTCAAATAGTGTTTTGCAACCCCTTTAAAGGGGTTTTATCGCTACAAAGATCATGTCTTTGTAACCTCTCCCCTTCATACATCTCTGCCTTAATCTCTAAATACCTCCCCTCACGCAACCTCCGCTCCTCACAGGATCTTCTCCTCTGCTCTCCTCTTATCACCTCCTCACACAACCGTCTCCAAGACTTCTCTCGTGCTTCCCCCACACTCTGGAACTCACTGCCCCAACACATCTCACTCTCCCCCTCTCTCACCGGCTTAAAACATAACCTGAAAACCACCTCTTCAGGATTGCCTATAACCAAACCCATTAACCGTGTTGCACTCCCCCCGCCCACAAACATGTCTGCCCCTCACCTTCTGTCTCTTAAACCCTTCCCTGTAATTGTAAGCCCTCGCGGGCGGGGACCTCTTTCCCCCCGGTACCAGTTGTTAGTCACTTATTGTCACTTTTTTAATTGTCTGCCAATGTTATTTATGTACCCGCCTGAAATGTACAGCGCCCTGGAATCAAGGGCGATCCAAAATAAATGATAATAAAAAAATAATAATGTCTCAGATTATGGGGACAGTAAAAATAAGCACTTTTGTAATTGGGTTGCATTACCTCAGTCACTTGGTTTAGCAGAAAAGAGCTTCTCTGTAAAACTGTCTTTTATTTCTGCTGTTTGCGGCCCAGAACGCCCCCGGTTCATTCTCACACCCTAGACACGCCCCCTTGCACGGGTGAATTGGCTGGCTGAAAATTTCATTCAGCCTGCTGGGATACCCCCCTAGACAGGAAACGCCCCGGCCACGCCCCCTGCGCTTTGATTGGCTGCTTGCACACTCTCTGTTACTCCCCTCTGAGCTGTTAAAATCAAATAGTGAAACCAAGGGCTGCTGGCTCTATAATATATCTCCCAGCTCTATGGTAAAGATCTGGGCAATGACTGCCTTTTTAAAGGCTTTTGCCAAGAGTTTTTCACCTCTCACAGGTCAGTCCTTAAGCTGCTACTTGGAAAAGAAGGCATTCTGTTCCTCAGATCGAATGCAAGCCCCGCCTCCATATGACATAATCAACTGAAGTGTATAACCTAAGTCTTAAACACTGCATCTGCATAAGCTGCTTGTATAGAGCAGTGTTTAGGTGATCAGCTCTGCAAGACAGAGGTTGGGAGTTAAAGCCCCATCAGTAGTTTTTTTTTTTTTCTTTAAAATTTGTTTTACATAGTAAAGATTGAAAATTATATGTGTAGACATCTATAATTTTATTCATATACACCACAAAGCTCCCCTATATAGTGCCCCCATCCTTGCAGTCACACCAAGCACTTCCAACATACGTGAAACAATGCATACACTCTGGGGGAAAGAGACATGATATAGGGGACTATGTATGTGTATATATATCATTATAGAGATTGACATATATATTTTAGGTCTCTCTACATATTTGTAGAATTTAGGGGGAAAAAAAAATATACCCTGTGAGGGACTAGAACGCCAAACCCCTTCGTTGTAAAAGCAATAGTCTATCACTGCTCTACCTCTGCACCACCAGCCCAAGTTAGTTACAAGCTGAGCAGGACCTTCTCTGAAAGCTGAGTGCTTCTCCCCCCCATTTTCACTCACATGTCACTGACAGGAGGCAGAGATCTTTACTTGAAGCTGACATTTTTAGTTGAGTAAAGATCTCTGCCTGTTGTCAGTACAATTTGGATGAACACCACTAGAAGTAACAGATGCTGGCTTTCAGTTGTGTGTAAACTAAGACTATGACAGGTGCGTGCATGGAGTTTTGGAGCCTCAAGGCTGCAGACATAAGCATGCAGGAGGCTACAGGCTGTTATTATACAGACAACTATTCTGCATCCCCTGCTTCATACAAAATGATGTCACAGTTCTTCAGTGAGGGGAGACAGCCTCGGTGGTTTAGGAAGAGCACGCCTCTGACAGGAGAGACACGCCCCTGTATTTCAAACTCAATCTGAGAAAATTAGCTGAACAGCACGAGCAGCTCAAACATTAACACCCCTTTAAGG
Organism: Phyllomedusa bahiana; assembly: GCA_025379985.1. NCBI lineage: Eukaryota > Metazoa > Chordata > Amphibia > Anura > Hylidae > Phyllomedusa > Phyllomedusa bahiana. The sequence continues at coordinate 12,726 of JAODAL010001932.1, forward strand.
CTAGGTCTACACAGCACAGGAATACCGTTGTTTTTTTGGCGGATTCAGTAATTGAATCTGCCGAAAATCCGACGGTGCTCTGTGCTGCATAGACAGCAATGAGAAACCTGTGCTGTAGTCTATACAGTACGGATGTTTTACCGTTGGGTTTAAAATCTGGCAGAATATGCAACATGTTGTATATTCCGCTGGATTCTGTTTGGATTTGCCAAATTCGAAAACCAACTGCGGCTTTTGTGCAAATCTGCGCCAAAACCCAGTCGTATCGCGGTCCAGCAATGTCAAAATGTCGTCGGATTTTGGATGGCATTTTGATGTATGCTGTGTGGACTAAGCCTAAGTCTGACATTCTCTCTGTAATTCTTGTATTCTGGTTTTGCTGTGCATGCTGCAAATCTCTTCCCACCTTCTCTAACTGAATGGGCTGTGTATATCTATAAGTGTGCATATACTGGGCCTTATGTATGAAACCTGTCTAGCAGTAAGACTGTCTTTGTTGCCCATAACAACCATCCAGAGCTCCGCTTTTATTTATCCAGCGCACTATATGAAATGAAACCTGAGCTGTGATTGGTTGCTATGGGCAACAAAGACAGTCTTACTCCTAGACCGTTTTCATACATAAGGCCCATAGTCTACAGATAAGCTAGGGATTAGTTTCACCCTTTCAGGTCACAGCAATTCTCAGATTCTTGGTTTTACTTCCCCGCCTTTCAAGAGCTGTAACGTTCTTATTTTTCCATCTACATAGACTTATGAGGGTCTGTTTTTTGCGGGACAAGATTTAGAGCCACATTTATGAAAACTGTCTAGGGCTAAAATTCACTTTGTTGCCATAGCAACCAATCAGAGCGCCCCTTTAATTTTTTCACAGCACTATATGACATGAAAGGGGCGCTCTGATTGGTTGCTGTAGGCAACAAAGTGAGTGTTAGACCTAGACAGTTTTCATACATGTGACCCTTACTTTCGAACAGTTGCATTGACTATAAGGCCTCGTTCACACGGCTTATTTGGGGACGGATTGGCGCCGTACTCCGTGCCGGATTTGCGCTTCAGTACGGCGCCAATCCGTCCCTGTCATTATGGAATCCCCTGCTTCATGAGAAAAGTGGATTCGTCACTCTCCACGCTCGGCAAATCCGCCGGAGAAGAATGACATGCCAAATTTTTTACGGCGCGGACTCGCCGTAAACAATGCATTGTCTATGGGGCCGGGAGCGGCGCCCCCGCCGCGCTCCTGCCCCGCCCCCGTCCCTTATTCACAGCGGATTTGTGAGCTCAAAATAAATATGTTATCTGTATTCTGCAGGTAAAAATTTTATACAAAATTTGTTATGTTTTGGTAAATACCATTTTTGCTGAAATACCATTTTCTGATCGACAAAGCAGCTGGCGGCTTATTAAGGGCTCCAAAACCTATTATCTTACTACTCAGAGGCAGGGTATAAGAGCAGTGAGTGCACGCTATTCTGCAATCTATCAGTACCAGTGGCCGCTTATCCTTTGTGGTGGGGGAGGGGGGAGACAAATTTAAAAAAAAAATATATAATTTTTTTATGTTTTTAAACCTATTTTGAGTTGAATCCCCTCCCCCTTTATACAAATAAAGAGAAATAGAAAGCTGCCCACAATTGGTCTGGACACATCCGTAAAAGTCTGCGCCATTAAAGGGGTTGTCTCACTACAAGGATTGCTTTTCATGGTAAAGATCTTGCAAAAACAAGTCACTTTGTGATATATGTCCATTAGCAGTGTCCTACCTATTCCTAGATATCCCCTCTTGTATGAGCTGCATCAGCTTCTCAGGTCACTATATCTACAGCCCTGTTTGATCTCTCCTGATAGGCTGCCAGCACTGGTTGCTATAGCTGCAGACCTGGCTTCTACTGCAGCCTAGTGGAAGCCAGTAAACATGCCCCCGTATTCAAAGTGAAACCAAGAAAACAGGACTGAGGTAACATGAATCAATGTAGTGAGACAACCCTTTTAAACATAACATCATTTCTCCCACCTGGTGAACACTAGAAAAAACCTTCCAAGGTAGCGCTTTTTTGGACACTTTTACCTCTCCATACAATTGAAATAACAAGTGATCCAAAAACGGTACCAACAAATGCGACACCTCAGCCCATAAAAGTCTATCCCTTACTTAGGTCTGTAGATGAAAAATAAGAAAAGCTGCCGGTCTCAGAAAATGGCGCTGAAAAACATAGAAAAAGTTCACTTATTTGGTATGGCTGGAATAGTCCGGACCTGCAGAATACTCATTCTACCTCACAGTGAACTCTATGAAAACAAATCCCCCAAACATGGTGCAAACACATTTTTTTTCGGTTTTCAGCTTCCCTGTACAGTATATGGTACGGTCAAGGCCAAACTACATCTTGTCCTGCAAAGAAATAAAAAAAAGTCCTCATACTAATGTGTAGACTGAAGAATTTGACAGTTATGCCTCATAGAAGGCGGGAGAGGAAACCATAGACTGGCAGGAAGGGGTTAATTGACGTTGCCAGGTCGTTAATGCCCGGATTTTGATGAATTAACCCCTGTGTGTACGAATCTCGGAAGAGAACTAGAAATAATCACGGATTCCTCTCAATTACGAGCGGCGCGGACGCTTATTGATGACGCTATTCGGTTCTCGCGCTGCAAGTGTCGGCGCAGCACAATGACGTCATGGAAGAGAGTCCGGAAGCCTGGCGCTGGGCGCATGCGCTGTTTCTTTGCGTGTCCTGTGAGCTGCGCCCACGTGAGTCCCTGGGGGTCGGGGTTTCTTTGCGGTTCTGTTCACGTGTAATGTATGAGGGGGAGCGGGCATGGCGGCCACTGCCCGGAGCGATCACTAACTTTGCTCTAGTTGTGACTGAGCACATGGGGTGTGCAGGGGCTCTGAAGCAAGGTTACTTCTCACAGCAAAGACTGCGGTCCCCGAATCAGCCAATCAGGTGGCTGCTTTCTTTTTCCATGGAGTCTGGTTGCTATGGGCAACCTCCAAGTCTGATGTACTTCCTATAGGTGTCTTTGTTCTAGGCTGAGCACGGATACATTTCTGTATATCAGGCATCCTCAAACTGCGGCTATCCAGCTGTTAGGAAACTACAACTCCCATCATTCCCACTGTTATAGATTATATAAATGCTTGATGGAAGTTGTAGTTTCCAAACAGCTGGAGAGCCGCAGTTTGAGGATGCCTGCTCTATATTCATGTAGGGCAGTGTTCTCCAACCTGTGCATGCTGGGGGTTGTAATTTTGCAAAAGGCTCCTGTTGTAGGGACACAAGTTTTGGGTCCTCACCTTTATTCCAATTCCAGACCAGGTTATTTCCCTCCAGGATGTTGTGGTTAACACCCTGCCCCCATTTTTGGGACTTGCTCTAGGGCCAGGTTGAAGGGCTGCTCTGTATGAGTGGGTCCCATTCTGGTAGAACCAAGCTGTCATTGTATGACATGAACCGTTCATCTGAATGGCTGCCATGTAATACCTTTTTTAGGCAGGGTGCGCTCTGGTTGCAGGTTCCCAGCAAAATCAGCTGCTTGGTGGGATGGAAGCTGGCACAATTAGCTGAGTGCCCCTGGGGTGAGATTCTGAAAGGAGTTATATCTAATGAGACAAGCCCCCGATTAGAGGGGTTGTTCATGAAAACAAATTATACTGCATTGGGGCCAAAAATATAAAAAAACAAACCTGGTACTTACCTAGCTGTCCCCCCACCACTGCTGCTCCAGAGTGCCCGGCGATCCGCTCCTCTTGAGTTCATCATGATGCATTGGAGAGGCTCCTGCTCCAATGTAAGGGTATGTTCACACCGCGTATTGCGGCTCGTACCAGTGCGCCGCAATACACCTGCTGTGAAACGTACGCTCTGGCTGGTGCATACTTTCAACAGCACTACGGCCCGGCCTCCTATTACTTTTGTCTTCCCCCTAAAGAGGTGACCTGTCACTTTTTACGGGTGCATAGTGCACGTTGGGGATTACGCTGGGTTATCCTATGATATTACCATATTTGTGGGGCGTACTTAGGACGCATTACAGTGCAAGTACACGCTGATGTACGCCTCACAGATACACCGTGTGAACACACCCTAAGTGAATGGAGTACGAGCCTCTCCTCTGTGTCGGGATGAAAACCTGTAACTCAAGAAGATCGGATCTGTGGGAGCTACAGAGCAGCAGCGGCGGAGGACAACTAGGCAGGTATCAGGTTTTTTTTTTTGTTTTTTTTTAAAGGGGTTGTCTCACTACAAGGATTGCTTTTCGTGTTAAAGATCTTCCAAAAACAAGTCACTTTGCAATATGTGTCCATTAACAGTGTCCTACCTATTCCTAGATATCCCCTCTTGTATGGGCTGCATCAGTTTTTCAGGTCGCTACAGCTACAGACCTGTTCAGTCTCTCCTGATAGGCTGCCAGCACTGGTTGCTATAGCTACAGACCTGGCTTCTACTGCAGCCTAGTAGAAGCCAGTAAACACGCCCCTGAATTCAAAATGAAACCCAGAAAACAGGACTGAGGTAATATGAATCAATGTAGTGAGACAACCCCTTTACGTTTTGGACCACCCAGCCCCAATGCAGTGTAATTTTTTTTTTAATGGACAACCCCTTTAAGTTTTTTTGAACATGTTATATGAGTCTCTGAATCGGATAACATAAAGAACTCTTCCCAAACAAGAGAACCTTAAAGGGGATGTCCACTATCGTTTTTATTTTTGTTATTCTCACTATACTGCTGCCCATTTAAAATAATATAAAAAAAAAAAAAACTACCTACCGTATACTCTCCTCGGCTCCAGCACTGTGTCGGCCTCACTCTCCGCCGGTCTTCTGTTTACTGCTTTCTCATTCCTAAAGGGGGCATCACTGCTGCAGTCGTCAGATGCCACCGCCTGACTTTACTGTTTGGACAGCGCACTTCCGAACAGGAATGTTGGGCAAAGGCTGCAGCGGTGACTTTCCCACTTAGAGCAAGCAAGAAATAAACAGAAGAGCAGAGAGAGTGAGGACGGCGCGGCGCTGGATCCGAGGTGACACGAGTTTATTTTAACTGAGCGAGCAAGATATTTAAAAAAAAAAAAATGAAAGCAGAGAACCACTGCAAAATAATTTGTTTTTTTTTTAGTTTTCCCGTTACATTTTTGAACTGCTTAAAAATAAAAATGTAACTTATGCTCCCCTATCCTGTTGCTGCCGGTTGGTCAGCAGTGACTTTCCGTTATTGTTCACATGACCCTGCGTCAGTCACTGGTCTCAGCTCATGCTACTTCTGAAACCGGTCATTGGCTCCCAGTTATCCAAGCAATGAGAACACTGCTGAGCTACTGGCAGGAGATACCAGAGCTTTAAAGGAGTTCAAAGCAGTAGGGGTTTTCCCAAAATCTCAGAAAACTCCTCAAGGCTTCTGTTAAAAAATAACATATTTGTGTAGTTTTAAGGATTTTCGATGATATAAATGTGTATGGATTTATATATATTTTGTCTTTTTTTTTTCTTCTTAGTGTTTCTTTTGCTTTTGTAGCCGGTCTGCTGAGAAAGTACAAGTAGCTTAAATAATAGGACGATGGGGAGAAAGAAGCAGAAGAAAGCTGCTTTCGCTAAAAGAGAACTTGTATTCGATGAGGAGAAAAGAAAGTAAGTAGTGACTTAGAGCGGGGAGGGTACAAAAGAGAAAACACTTGAGGTACAGACAGCTCACCTCTGCGGAGAGATGAGCAACATGTTTTGCTGATTAAGGCTCAGTACACAGCACGTTTATGGAGTATGTTTAGCATGTATGTCGGTAAAGCTCCTGACACGCTAAACATATCCATAGGATGAAATTGTACGACGGAAGTCAGAAGTGTGCTCCTTTGACCTCTGTTTAATAAAAAAAAATATAGAATAGCACAGACACTAATACAATTCTATACATCAACATTCAGAAAAAAATGTAAATTTTTAACAATGGGAACCTATGGGTGACGGAGGTCTCTTTTTATTTTGGGGTACCTATGGGAGCCATCTGTATGGCTTGGTGTGTACATTAAACGGAAGCCAGAGACATGAGGTATAGCTAGTTGAACCAGATTTGTTGTTCTCCCATTATGTTCAATCGGGTGAAACACTGTGAACATCTCTACATCTGATTATAGGTAAGAGACTTGTATTGGCAGAAATTGAATAATATATTTCTCCACTAATCTACTCCCTGTGAACCACTTTGTAACTGCCAATATACATTTGTACAGCCATCATTATGGTACCTTAGTCCAGTATATACATCTTTGTACAGCGAAATCAGAATAAACCGGCACGTGTGTCTAATTCCGAGTGAAAAAGGAACTTGGTGGTTTGACTGGCGAGCTCCTTTTCTAAACCCCTAGATAATAGAAACCTCTAATTTTGGCTGTTTAACTCCTTAGATGCTTGAGGTCTGCCTCCTGTACATAAATCACCTATAAACAAGTAGACCACCAGCCAAAAAATAATAAAAATTACAATCTTTATTAAGTCATTATTATTAAAATAAACTACAAGGATAGAATAGTGGCAAAAATACCGCAAACACATGTATGCATCACCCACCACTCATCTTAATATATGTAACAAGACAGGCTAAAAACAACATCCAATGTCTACATAGACAAATATACAATATATAGTAAATACCTGACCTGAATATAGGATGATATCAAATGAGGGTATAGGGAGCACAACATGCGCCCCAACGCGCGTTTCGGATGAAGCGCTTAGCGAAACCCGCTGTGGACCGCTTTTTTGAATTTTCTATTTTTATTGGCCCTTAATTAAATATAGGTGGTCTGCCTCCTGTACATGCCTATTGGGCCCTCTGAGATGCAGAGCTTAACCAGGTGCCTATCATTTTTACATTAGCAGGCATAACTCACTGTACTACATTAGTATATGAGTGATCAAATAATGATAGGATAAAGTTATAAAGAGAAAAAAAATATCAAGTTGAAAAGTTCCCATATTCCTTCCTTTTTTGTTTTCTATTTGTGGAAAAAAATAGAAAAATTAAAGATTCTATATGTTTTGGTATTTTCACATCCATTACAGCCCAGAATATGAAATGACGTAGTTATTTATCCCATACAGTTAACCCCTTAACCCACCTCGACGTATGGGTACATCATGGTGGTGAAGGAGTTGTGTAACAGGATCGCAGCGTGACCCTGATACACAGCCGCCGGGCATTAGCGGCTAATTGCAGCTAACTCCCGGCGGTTACAAAGGGGGGGGGGCGGGGCGGTTTGGGTGGCCCATCCTCCCGCTCCCGGTTTAACACTAAAAGGGCATGTCCCCATGGCAGAGGACAAATACCGGTCGGTTTATCCAACCGGTATTTGTCCTGTTTGTGTGCTGTCCCCATGGCCGCGGGGCGGCCGCTTTTCCCCGCTATGAGCGGAGAAAAGCCCTCCCCCCTTCACATTGACATGCACATATTCCGTCTGAAAACCAGACGGTAGAATGTGCATGTTCAATTTTTTTCGGGCGGCCGGCTGCACGGGTTGCAAAACCCAAACTGTCTGAAAAACCGGTTGCAAAGCCGTGCCGTGGGGACATCATTGATGAGATCGCTGTGTACCGATGGGCTAACATGGCAGCTGGGAGCCTTGTGAAGGCCTCCATCGCTGCCATGTTCTCGTTTGCCCCACTTCCAGCCCCAGACAGGAAGTGGGGAAAACGCCATCTTGGTACAGCCTAATGCATTGTCTATACAATGCATTAGGCTGTATTAATGATCTCGCCCCCTAGTGGGGACACAATGTTAAAGTAAAAAAAAAAGTTTTAAAGTATAAAAAAGTATGAAAAGTTCAAATAACCCCCCTTTCCCTATTTTACAAATCAAAAAAATAAAATAAAGTTACACATATTTGGTATCGCTGCGTCCGATCTATTAAAATCTAACATCAATTTATCCCGTACGCTGAACACCGTAGAAGAAAAAAAATTTCCAAACGTCAAAATTGCGCTTTTTTTGGTCATTTCATGTCCTATAAAAATTGGAATAAAAGTGATCACAAAAGTCGCATGCATTCCAAACTGCTAGCAATGAAAAGTGCACTTCAGCCTGCAAAAAATGCCGCCTCACTGATGTCTATAGGTGTTAATACAAAAAAGTTATTGGTCGCACAAAACAGCGCCGCGGCGCAAATTTCAAATATAGAAAATGTTTGGAATATTTTACGCCACTAAAACATAACGGAAACCCTACATGTTTGGTGTTGGCGGATTTGTATCAATCTGTAGAATACAGATAACACATCATTTTTACTGAAGATTGAACAGCACAAAAACAAAACATGGCACAAGTAAAAAATTTTTCACATTTTGCCACACGTAGTATTTTTTTGCCGTTTCCCAGTATATTCTATGGTAACATGAATAAAACCACTGGAAAGTACATCTTGTCCCGCAAAATAAAAGCCCTCATGTCTATGTAGGTGGAAAAATAAACGTTATGGCTTCTGGAAGGCGAGGAGGAGAAAAATGAAGTAATATTTTTTTCTTTGGAAGTGTTAGGGCTTGTTCACAAAGTTTTCACTCCGTGTTACAAGCCCTTTATGGATCCGTCTCTGGGACCGACAGGACGGACCGACAGGACGGATCTAAACAATTAGCAGGGAGGTTCTCCCTGCTCGCTATGTGAACGCCACTGCGCTTTTCACATGACAGATCGCAGCTGCGCCTTTCAAAAGCACCGCTCGGGTCCGTCTCTGAAAGAATTGCATGTCAATTCTTTCAGAGACGGACTCGAGCGGCGCTTTTGAAAGGCGCAGCTGCGATCTGTCATGTGAACGCCACTGCGCTTTTCACATAGCGAGCAGGGAGAACCTCCTTGCTAATTGTTTAGATCCGTCCTGTCGGTCCCAGAGACGGATCGGTAAAGGGCTTGTAACACGGAGTGAAAACTCCGTGTGAAAAAGCCCTTAAGGGTTAAAGCTGTAAAATAAATAATCAAAAAATTTCACAATTGCTGTTTTTTGGTATTCTGCTGTCTTCACACAAAATAGCCCTCACACAGCTTGGTTGGAATTAAAAATGTCATGTCTTGAAGTGTAGTGCAAAAATATAAATATAAAAAAAGCATAAATTGGGTATTGATATAACTGTGCATTTTTGCTGTGCATTGTACGGTGTCGATTTAAAATGCATGGTTTCCATTAAACCTGGAACGAGTGAATAAAAGTTAATCAATAACTTAGATGAGGCCATTAAGAAATAAAACACTGTAAATTTTAAAAATCTGAACCACAGATAAACTTCCACACAGAGAATTTCCACAAGGTATTTATGAGATTTGTTCAGACTTCATTCATGTTGCTCCTACTTGATTCTGCTGCAGATTTTCTCTCCAGCCGTGTGGATGATGCAAGGCTAGTTCAAAGTTGCCTGTATTGTTCTCCATTGATTGATGTTTTATTGTATAGATTGTAAGCTCTTGTGAGCAGGGCCTGGACATCCCTTGTTTGATCTGTTAGTAGGTTTCAAGGCTCTGTTTACATCTGTATTGGAGTTTCCGTTTGGAGCCTCCAGCACAGAGGTGGCAAAGGATCCTTTACATGACAGACACCAATTGTGCCTGATTGCCACTGTAGTTAATGAAGTCTAAGGGCTTGTTCACACGACGTTTTGAATGCGTTTTACGGATCCGTTTTTAACCTGCGAAAACTGGATGCAAACTGCATCCAAAAAGCGGATCCAGAAAACGCAACAGCTGATCCTTTTTTGGATGCTTATTGGATGCGTTTTGCATGCGTTTTACGGATCCGTTTTTTGGATCCGTTTTTTCAATGCTTTATTTAAATCAACCTATCAAACTGCAATTTAAATATAATATAACCTATCAATTAACAAGAAAAAACCCTTTTTTTTTTACCTCGTGTCATTCATCTGTACTTACACCTTTGATTTTAGAACCTGCCCCCCCACCTATTTTTTTTTTTTAAATCAACCAATAGTTTTCAAACCCACCCTATGTAAATAAATTAATAACAATCATTTATAAACTAAATATTTATAAACTAAATATATTTAGTATACATTTATATAAATATACATTTATATATTATTATATACATTTATAATATTATATACATTTATATTATATATAAATTCTATACAAAAGTATATTTATATATATAAATATACTATTATATACATTTATATATATATATATATATATATATATATATATATATAATTATATACATTTATATAAATATATATTTATATACATTTATAAACTAAATATAACCCAAACATAATATTCAAATTTTATATTTAATTTAAATCCAATGCGTTTTACGGATGCGTTTTTGGCATCGAAAGCGGATCCAAAACGCACCCAAATGTATGCTGCGCTTTTGGATCCGCTTTCAGGATGCCAAAAGCGCACTCCATTATTTTCTATGAGGATTTCTCTTGCGTAAAACGCAAGAAGAATTGACATGTCAATTCTTAAAACGGATCCGAAAAGCGGATCGCGAAAAGCGCATCGGCAATCACTCGTGTGAACAGTGATGCGCTTTTGCCATTGAAGCAATGTTAATCACACTGACAATTGTTAGATCCGTTTTACGGATCCGTAAAATGGATCACAAAAACGTCGTGTGAACAAGCCCTAATAGGTTTCCGTCATTGTGTCGATCATTTTAAAAGCAAAAAATAGGGCTGCATGCTGCTCTATTTTTTTTTAACTCATTATTAGTAGAATCGGCAATAGAGGCTCCAAACAGAACAGAGAGTGATGTGACCCAGGCCTTGCGATAGAATGTATGATTGTGTCTGTACCTGTACTCTCTGCAGTGTAAAGGGCTGCAAGAGTATATTGGTGCTGTATAATGATTCTTGTTGTTATAGGGCTGGGTAGTGAACTAATACTCGTACATTGTTATTCTAACCTAGTGAAGAACAACTTCCCTCTAGTAACCTGCTCAAATCTTTTCTTTCTCTTTCAGAGAGTTTTTGACTGGATTTCACAAGCGCAAATTGCAAAGGAGAAAAGCTGCTGTGGAGGAGATCAAACGCAAAATTAAAGAGGAGGAAAAGAGGATGAGAGAAGAGGTAGGAGGAACGTCAAATTAATGTTACATAGTGGTTCCTTATTGATTCACTATCTTGGTGTTTCCAAACTAGGAACTGGTCAAAAAAGAGTTCAATGCATCTCACCCCTTGGTCCTGACGTGCAGTCTGTCCCACATTGGAGACCCAGCTTGTGGTGTAATCAGCCTGATCTTTGCATCCGCCCGGCTAGCCGCCAGTCCTAGGCTATCACATGCAGTCAGATAGAAACCTCCAAACAAGGTCACAATGCCAGCGGATACGATCTTCAAAAACGGCTTTTATACCATATAATAACGAGTTTACAGGATAGCGCGGTATAAAAAATACGCTAATGTGTTTCAGACCCTGTACTGGGTCCTTGATCACAGCAGGGGCGTAGCTAAAGGCTCTTCACCCCTGGTACAAAACTTCAGCTGGGCCCCCTCTACCTCTGGACAATGGCTGTGAACCACTACTTTTTAATAACTGGTGTGACGGATATTTGCGGTATAGCGTGCCGCAAAAATTTATTTCTGCTTAACCGGGTTGTCCAATAGAAGAACATTTATTTGAAATGGAGCCGGGCAGCAGAAAAACAAGTTGTACAACTAAAATGTCTTGCCCCACCTCCTGAAAAAAAAAAATCTTTGTAGGGCGAACAGGAAACTAAATGCAATTGTGCTTTTAGTTTTTGTTGGAGTTTACACTGTACAGTTGAATTAACAAGTTATCTGTATTCTGCCAGTCAGTACATGTAGAAGAGCCAAAAAATACCACCATTTTATCACCGCATGTCACCACTATATAGTGACTAGCACCACTGAAATATGAGTGACCGAACCAGTATATCAAGATTACCAATAACTACAATATCAAAGACCAGATAATACCACATCATATCTCTACTATATACCACCAGACTCTGACCAAATTAATCTGCCAAGGCCAATAATACAAATAATACAAATAACAACAATATACAAGGACCAAGTAATACTGCCACACCATGACCACATATTACTACCAGAAAGCGACTGACTAAAACAATTGTACTGTTACTGAATATAAACCATTACTCTTAAGACCACTATTATCACCATATAGTTGTAGCTACGAGTACACAGGCTCTGCAGACTGTATATTATCACGATAGAGTGCCCATGTAGTGGTAGATAGCAGTTGTACATTGGTGCCTCCATGAGGTAGCTATATAGGCCCCACAGTGGGTAAGTAAGCATATAGGCCTTCCACAGTAGGGAGGTATATAGGTACCCTCAGAATGTAGGTAAATATGCCCCCTCAGTAAGTATACAGATCCACTCAGTAGGTTATGAGGTATGTAGTCTCTATCGGTTTGCCCTTCAGTAGATAAATATATAGTCCCCTTCAGTAGGTAGTTAAGTGTAAAGGTCCCCACAGTAGGTAGGGAGGTATATGGTCCCCCATTAGTTAGCTATAAAGACCCTCTCACTAGGTAGGTAGGGCCCTCTCAGTGGGTAAGTATATAGGGCCCTCCCAGTCAAAAGGTTGGTATACAGGGTCATCCCGGTAGGCAGGTGTATAGTGCTTCCCCAACAGGTGGGTAGGTACATAGGCTATAATATTAATTGGCCTATTATTGGATAAGACAAATTTCCAAGAATGCCACTGAACTCTATATAATTTAGACTATTGGAAGGCAGTATCAATAAAACATAACTTTTATTATACAAAGTTAAAAGATAATGGTAATGTTGTACATCTACAAAACCCAGAGCTGTGACAGAGATTCAATGACTCAGAGAAGAAATATCAATCTCTAATGGCGCCAATTACGGAGTGATGATGAACCATTCTATGCCGAAAGTTGAGAGTTAAGTACTACCTGGGCTTGTGTCCTGTATTGGAGCCATCGTATGGGAAAGGGAGTAGGAAGGAAGTTTTTTTTTTTCCTAATATCACCCTATTAGGGGAACTATAATGACCCTTTCCTCATCACTCTGTAATTGGTGCCATTTAGATATTGAAATTTCTAGGCCCCCAGTAGGTAGGTATATATTGCTTTCCTAGTAGGTGAGCTGGTACATAAGCCCCCCCCCCCCCCGCACCCCTCCCATAGGTAGCTTGGTATATAGGGTCCCCTCCATTAGGTGGGTGGGTACATAGGCCCCACAGTCTATAGGTAGATAGGTGTGTAGGACTCCACAGTATATAGTTTCCCCAGTTGGTGGGTAGGTATAGAAGGTCCCATCACTATATAGTTTATACAGTGCCTCCTTTTTTAAAATAAAAAAGTAATACCTCTTCCTGTTCCCCCGTCAAATACTTCCTTGAGTCCGTAGCAGGAGGTATGACGTCATCACGCTGCCTGCTATGGGGCGCCACTTCCAGCATATGCAAGGCCTTAAAGCGGATTTGCCGAGAGACAAAGACCATTCATTCTGCCTGTCATCAGATAAGAAGTGATTCAGGCAAGCGCAGCCTTTCAGCTCCTGGGTCATGACTAGGGGAAGCTTTGTGGTAACCAAGGGGGGTTGAGAAATGCTGTAGCTCTCAGAGTTTTCACTTTTTTTAATCACATATATTTAGAAAAGTGATTAAATACCCATTTTGGAGGTTCCCACGTCAACATTACATGGTGGCAAAACCCCTTTAAGCCAAGCCATAGGCTTAGGGCCTACTACGGGCAGTGACAAGATGACAACATTACTACCTCTGTGTGACTCAGCGATACAGCTGTGTTGCAAGGGGGGCCTGTTTGTATCCTTGGCTTAGGGGCCCGGTCACTGCAACCCTTGTAGCTGCACCACTGATTAGTAGGTGTTAGACATGACGCCACTATTACAGTAAGTATTCAGAATGTCTACTGCAGTTACACTTTCTTACTTGTTCAATATACACAGACCTGCCTCACTAATAAAAAGGAAAAAACAAAAACTAAACATTGGGAGCAGTAGACCTCTCTAATACTTACTACAGTAGTTGTGTCATGTGTAACACCTAATAATATTTTTGAGGTATATACATTATATATGACACAGACCGAAATCAGAAATTTAATATTAGGTTCATAACTGTATTAGTAATAGAGTAAAAATGAGGTAATCCGTTACCTTCAGGTAAACTCCTCTCCACAGGATAGATGATAAATGTCTGATCGCTGACGGCCCACTGCTGGGACCTCCACTAATCGCTAAATCCAGGTCCTCGACTCCTCATCCTTCCTCGCCGCACTTGCACAGCGAGGAAGGCTTTTAAAAGCGTTGCGACTGAACATGTACATTGCTGTTCCATATACTTTGAATGGAACAGTAGTCCAGTGAAAAGGGACAAAGAGTCAGGAACCCTGTTTTAGTGATCGTTGGGGTATTGGCAGCGGGACCCCCCCCATCGATAAGACACTTACCACATATGTTATGGATAGGTGATAAACGTCTTCCGTGGCACAACTTCTTTAAATTTTGCCCATAATAATGTATAATTTTAGCCTGTGTTCACTTGCTGAAATGTAACACAGATTTTGCAGTCCACATGCATTCAACTGGGAAGCTCCAGTCTATACGTGTGTGTGGATGTGTATCTGGGGTGCAAAAAAAAAAGTAGGCTAATCTACGTCCATAGACTGACAAAATCTGCAACATGTGAAGTCAAAATCCGTGATAGAAATCAAAGTGTGTTACCTTAGATTTCTACTGATTTGGGGGGGGAGGGTTTGAATCTGTTGTGTGAACATAGTTTTTAGAGGTCAGAACGGGAAATTCCTCGTTGTCCTTTATCACTTGGTTGAAGTGTTTTATTGCTTGGGGTCTTCTTCACTGGGTTCTCCACCAAATATGAGCATGAGGGACGCAAGTGAGGTGAGGAGGCCCCCCTTGCCACCTTGCCTTTGAGTGTAGCGGAAGGTCAGCATGTCTGCTGCTACTCCTACTGTCTATGGAGCTGATAGAGATAACGGAGTCCTGCATTCAGCTGTTTCTGTAAGTCCCATAATCTTTGGTTGGCCGTGCCACAGGTCTTAAAACGTCACTGTGGTGATGCAGGGAATAGTAATAGGGGAAGCTGTACCCTTGGATCAATGGAGGTGCCCGTAGTGGGACCCCTGCAATCAGACACTTGTAACATCCTCTGTTATAAATGGAAGTTTAGAGAAAAATGGTTGACGGAATACTGGTCTGAAACATACTTCTAATTATAAAATTGCTTTCAATGAATTAATGCAAGGAAAAAGGAAATAAAATGTAGTATATCTAACTAGAGAACACTATGTTTCTTCACGTATCAGCTTCCCTTTCTCTCTCTGCTTTCTTTATTTCTGTTCGCTCACTCATAAATCACTGTGGGAATCCTCTTGCAGAGGAAACGGGGAACCGGTCTTACTGGGAGCTTGGGTTACAGCTGCCTATATAAGAGGGGGCAAGGAGAGAGGCGGAGACGCACACAATGATGGTGTCGCTTATACGGTTATACAGTGAGTGGTTAATGGGGTTTTTACCACAAAGGCACTTCATGCCTGGTTTATCCTGCTTCAGCTTTTATTGTGTTGTAAAAGGGGGTGTGTATGGTTTGTGTGAACTGCCTAGCATGTGACTCAGTAGGCATGACATCGCCATTCCTTTCCCCACAGTGTGCTCCATCTAGTCAAACAAAGGTCTGTGTAGAGCTGTGAGTAGCTTCTATGTAGCTGAGTGGTCAGCATTTCTGCCTCTCAGCATAGTCGTCCTAGTTTCAAATACCTGCAAGAGCCACATATGGATTTTTTTTTTTTATTTCCTCAATGCACAGACCTGATTGAGGTTTCTTTTTTCCTTTTTATTTATTTGCACTGTGTGACTAATTACTAAGGAGCACAGAGGATGGGAGTAGAATGACAGCACCTGCAGTTGAACACTCACTCATTAGTGAGTGTTTGTGATAACTGAACAGGGAAGAGACTGACAGTAGCTGCCTGAAAGGAGAGCATGTGCGGCCAGGACTGAGTAGCTCTCGTCCCTGGTCGTATCCCCTGGAGACGAGCTGTGCACTATGAATCGCTAAGGGAGCAGCTAAAACTAAAATGATACAGAATTTTTAATAATAATGAATGGTGAAAATGTTATTTAATTTGCCAGCTTCCCCCGTCAATTTTACTTCGTGGTGAAATCCCCTTAACCCCTCCCTGACATTGGACGTACCTGTACGTCCTAGCGGGAAGTGATTTTCCGCAAATGCAGGCTCTCAAGCGGGGTCCGCATGGTCACAGCATGGGACCAGCTGTCCCCATGCCTCTTCGCCTGTGTGGACGGAGCCTACTCCGGCTGCCGGCGATTAACACCTTAGCTGACGCAATAAATTGTGATTGCAGCAGTTAACGGAAAGATAGAGGGATGGCGCTCCCTCTTTCCCCAGCGGAGACCCCCGCGGCGCAATAGAGTGCTCCGATGGCTTCCCTGACAGTGGCTTGGCCTGTGATGTCACTATGCCCGGCCATGCCATGGAGAGCAGTACACAGCAGTACTAATGTGAACAGCTCCCCATTGTATCAGTGATCTTCCGATCAGCGTTACAAGTACACTATGGGGAACAGTAAAAAAAAAAAAAACGAAAAATTTATACCGCCCACAAAAGATAAAAAATGCACATATTTCGATATTGCGTGCATAACAACCTACCCTATAAATCTGTCATGTTGTTTAATCCGCACGGTGAACACCGTAAAAAAAAAAAAAAATCTCAGCATTTTCGTTCATCCTGCAGCACATAAAATGGAATAAAAAGCAATCAAAAAATCGTGTACATGCCAAAATGGTACAAATAAAAATGTCGGCTCATCCCACAAAAAAAAGCCCTTACACAGCTCTCTATACAAAAAACACTACTAGGATTGCAGGATGTCTACCTGCCTTCCAAAAACTTCACCCTGTCCCACAAAAAAACAAACAAATCACTACCTAGCTCTGTAAACAGAAGTTATTGCTCTCAGACTATGGCAGTGCAAATGTTCCCCCCCCATTTTCATGGCCCAGTGGAACTTATGGAACACCAGTGCACCCAAAATGTACACTACACCCGTAGGTGAGATCCATTAAAGGTGTTGAATCCAAGTTGGGATGACTTCTGGAAGGTTTCACCCATTCTGATGCTTTGGGGGCTCTGTAAATGCAATATTGCACACAAGAAAATTTGCATTCCAAAAGCCAAATAGCGCTCCCTCCCTTGTATGCCCTGCCATGCGCTCAAACAGCAATTTGCACCCACATATTGGGTGTTGCCGAACTTAGACGTGATTGTGTAATAAATTTTGGGGTGCTTCCCCCCCCCCTCCCCAGCCCCCCATGATTCCTTGTAAAAATTAAACCTTTTCAGCTAAAATTGCAGGTTGTTGGAAAAAATAACGCTAAATAAATTTGTGAAACACCTGTGGGGTTGAAATACTTACTACACCCCAGGATATATTCCTTAAGGGGTGTAGTTTCCAATATGGGGTCTTTTATGGGTGTTTAAGTTTTAGTACCTTAGGGTGTCCGCAAACCTATAATGGCGCCTAAAGAAAATCGTAATGAAAATGAAACCCCAAAGTTCAATAGGTGCTCCTCCTACTCTGAGGCTTGTGTTTGAGTCAAATAGCGCAGTACGGCCACATATAGGATATTTCTAAAAATGGTAGATTTGGGGGAATCAATGTTGGGTTGCGTTTCCCTGGTCACATCTACCGTGTTCCAGTGAGCAATGGCTAAAAATTTTAAATCTGCAAAAAAAAAAAAAAAAGTGAAATTTAAAAATTTCACCCCCACTTTGCTCTCATTTCTGTGAAATACCTAATGGGTTAATCAACTCCCTAAATGTTTTGAATACTTTAAGGGGTATAGTTTCTTAGATGGAATCACTTATGGAGTATCTAACATACAGGCCCCTCAAAGCCACGTCAGAACTGGACTGGTCCCTAAGAAAATCTAAGTTGCAAATCTTTTTGAAAATGTAAAAAAATTACTTCTAAATTTACAAGCCCCTGATGTAGTAAAAAAATAAGACATTTAAAAAATTATACCAACCTACAGTAGACATATGGTAGATGCTAGTTAGAACCTATTTTGTGTGGAATAACAGTCTTGCACACGATAATTTTTGAACTTTGAAAATGGCAAATTTTTAAAATTTTCATGATATTTTGGTATTTTTCACAAATGATTACATGGACCAAAATTTCTTACTGTCTTAAAGCACAATGTGTCACGAGAAAACAATCTCTGAATCACATGGATAGGAAAAAGTGTCAAAACGTTATTCCCACATAAAGTGACACATGGCAGATTGAAAAAATGGGGCTGTGTCAGGAAGGACAAAACTGGCTGCGGCAGTAAGGGGTTAGGACCTGGTTCACACCTGTGTTGGTGGTTCCGTTGCAGAGGTGGAACCCGACCCTTTTTACAATGGACACAAACTGCACCCGACGTTCCCGTTGACTACAATAGGGTTCATTGGTTTTCACTGTGACACCCAGAATTTTAGCATTTCTGCATTGCTTTCTAGTGCTGTTTAAAGTCCTTCATGCTGCTGCTTGTGCACGAGAATCTTTTTCTTTAATGTTCAATTCCAGACCCTCCCTTCTCCATGGACGTCTTTGGGCAGCTGTAACCTAGCTCTCCTTGAAGCTGAACAGTCTCCTCTACAAGACAGTTGTACTAGTTATGTATGACTAAGT
This sequence comes from Phyllomedusa bahiana, assembly GCA_025379985.1. NCBI lineage: Eukaryota > Metazoa > Chordata > Amphibia > Anura > Hylidae > Phyllomedusa > Phyllomedusa bahiana. Next base: position 31,434 of record JAODAL010001932.1, read on the forward strand.
GATCAGATAAGAAGGCAGGAGGGAAAAGAGAGGCAGATAAGTGAGGAAGGAAACCTATTTTTTTATAAGATATTACAAAGTTTCTTTTTTTTGCTTGCACTGTTGATTTATGAAAAGTTTTGTTATAATTGGAGGCTGCTTTTGAGCACCATTTAAAATTTCTGTATGGACATGATGAGATTACTGAAATATGTTCGCACATTGATACATGGTATTATTCATGTGGCCTTGCAATAACCTTGTCAACAGTTTCAGCTTAACTGAGCCACTTTGCTAAAGTGAGACCGTGAAGCTAACCATACATAATAGATCATTATCTGCATAGTGCTCAGCCGCCAGCCTCCCCAAATCTCCCATTAAAGGGGTTTTGCCAAGAAGTGAGTTCCTTACCTCCTTATCAGCTCGGGGGAGAATATAAACAAATCATGCTGAGTCATGAACGCTGCAGGGGTGAGATGGAGGGGGTGAGTAGAGAGTGAGGAAGAAGGGAGCGTTTCAAAAGTTTACTCAAATAACATTACACAGTGGATTCTCTATACAGCAGACACTCATACACTGCACTTTCTCCACAGTCCCTTGAAAGCTCCTTCATGTTCCCTGTCATCAGATAAGAAGTACAAACAGCCAAGCGTGGCCAGATCAGCTCCTCTGGTTGTGTCTAATGTAAACTTTCAGGTAACTAAGGGGGACTGAGAAATGCTGTAGCTCTCACAGGATTCACTTTTTGTAATCACATATATTTTAGAAAAGTGATTAAATACCCATTTGGAGGATCCCACGTCAACATTACATCATGGCAAGACCCCATTAAACACAGCTTTTATTGAATGTGTGTTGGCAACTGGAGTTTTTGATACATCCATTTACTGTCCTCTTCCCAGAATTCACTTCATCTATCTCTGCAGGCTCTGGGAGAGGTTTCAGTGCAAATACTATACATTAGTTTTCTTGTGTAATAACGAAAAACAACAGCACATGCATCATATCAACCGCCTAATAATGTATAGAACACAAACAGCATTGTAGTTGGTATCAGAAATGGTCCCCATTGCAAGTCACAGGCATGCAGCTGATTTACTAAAATTATCTGCAACTATCTTGTGCCATCTGGGATGTTCAGTAGCTGGCTGTGCTATATTCCTCAACAGGTTTGTTACTTGTGGGGGAGTATTGAGCGGCTACAATTACACACTGGAACCATATTGAGTATTCTTAAAGGGGTTTTGCCATGATCTAATGTTTACATGGGATCCTCCAAAGTGGGTATTTAATCACTTTTCTAAATATATTTGATTAAAACAAGTGAAGCCTCTGAGAGCTGCAGCATGACTTAGATGCCCTTAGTTTCCTGACTGTTTACATTAGCTACTGTTTGTACTTATCTGATTGCAGGACACATGAACAGCTTTGAAGGGAGGGGGAGAAAAAAGCAGTGTTACTGAGCATCTGCACTAGCTTTGTTTCTGTGTCACAGCCTATGTCTGCTGTATAGAGAATGACCTGGTTGCTGGTTGTAATGTAATTATCTGAGTAAACATGCAGATGCTCCCTGCTCAGCCCCCATTCCCTGTCTGTAGTCAGTGAACGCTGCCTGCTTGGAGCTTATCTTTACTACTGAGCAGATAAGAGGGAGAAAACAAAACCCGTATAGCTTGTGCACAATACAGTTATCCTCTGTTTAGCCAGACATGTTTGCTCAACTACAGAGACTGAGTATCCGGAATGTGGAGGTGGTGCAATGACATCACAGAGGAGGTACTTGTTTTTTTAAACACAGAAACACAACGCCCCCTTTTTCAAGGCTCAGGAAGGGAGTATTAGCCTGTTAGGTGAGGAAATCACTTCTTGGCAAAACCCCTTTACATGTCCCAATGTGTTAGCAAGGAATGCTGGGAGAGGTCAGGACTGAAGCCTGCAGAATTCAGTGCAGGCAAGAAATGCATCCATTAGCCATTCATTCCTCACACAATGTCACCTGTCTTCTTTTTGTTTCTTACAGAGACACAAGGAATACATGAAGTTGCTAAAGGAAAGAGAAGAGGCTTTAGGTAAGTCGTATTAGTTGTAAGCTGACAAAATACAGACACGCATCACAAACGCCAATAGTTGTTGAGACATAAGCTGGCATATAAAGACTTGTCACGTACACACTTACCAGCACATAACATGGGCGCAACTGCAATGGGTTATTCTGACTTCACTCATCTCAGTCTTGCACTCCTCTTCCACTCGGGGTGCAAACTGAGAATAAATCACACCCCAATACAATCTATGCACCCCAGATACTCTGCCACCACCTATCGAATAGGAGCGATGAGTTTTCAACACCCACATACTCTACATCATCGGCCACAGGGTTAAACACCTGGGCAGCAGTTAAAGAGATCCTGTCACATAGGTTATGCCTCCCTTGCTGAGGGCAACACAAGCCAGTGTCAGACCTGCTGTTTCCAATGCTGTATCCCTTATTCTGTAAGATGCTGGAGTATTTAATGCTCAAATCTACAGTTTTCAGCCAGAAAAGAGTCATGAAAAGAGTCGGGTTTTTTTTTCAAACCCCGCCCACCTGAGGCTAGCCCCGCCCACCTCAACTGATAAACCTATTACTTTGAATAGGTAGAAACATGTGAATAACTGTCAGTGGGCGGGGCTCAGGGTGCCAATATCGAATTTGCCAATCTTGGTGTTGTCTGGCAAATGCCAATCCTCCTGTTTGGTGTTGGGCAGTAAGCACAACACTGACTTCTGGACTTTGGGCCCTCATACCACCCTTATGGAGTCTGTTTCTGACAGTCTGAATAGACACATGGATATTAGTGGCCTGCTGTGGGTCATTTTTCAGGGCTCCGGCACTGCTCCACATGTTCCTCTTTGCACAAAGGAGGAGGTAGCGGTCCTGCTTCTGGGTGGTTGCCCTCCTATGGTCCCCTCCACATCTCGTGGTGTACTGGCCTGTGTCTTGGTATCTGCTCCATGCTGTAGACATCATGCTGACAGACACCGCTAACCTTCTTGCCACAGCTCGCATTAAAGGGGTTGTATAATTTCATTAAATGGTCTTCAGAATAAGGGGAAAGTGAAAACAAGCAACTTTGCAATTGGATATCATTTGTAGAGCTGTCTTGTTTTCAAAGTATTCCTTATCTTCGTTTTGTGTAAACGCTGTTCCTCAGTACCGGTCGGATGCCACCTCCTTGCATTTCATTGGCTGCCGTCTCTACTAATTTACATTCTGTTTGGCCCCCGGTCGTATTCACGGGAACGCGATTTCCTACCTCTCTCACTCAGAATAAGGGTCCGGCAACAATTTGACTCTGTACAGCTAGCAGCTCCTCATTGACACTGCAGCTGCTTCTACAATCAGAAAACAGCAGAATTGTGCCTCTGTGCCTAATGCTCCTGCGTGTAAGGGGCCGGTAACATTTCATTCTGCACAGCCACCAGCTCCTCAGTGACACTGCAACTGGACTCGCGGGACAAGAATGTAATTCTACTGCTGTGTAAAGCATTGGTGCGACTTCACTTAGAATACGCTGTTCAGTTCTGGGCCCCAGTTTATAGAAGAGATGTAATGGCGCTAGAGAGAGTACAAAGACGAGCAACCAAACTTATAAGGGGAATGGAGCATCTTAGTTATGAGGAGAGGTTAGTAGATGAACTTATTTAGTCTTGAGAAAAGATCGGCTTCGGGGGGACTTGATTAATATATATAATGGTCCCTACAAAAAAGTATGGTATTTCAGGTAAAGCCCCCTCAAAAGACAAGGGAACATTCCCTTCGACTACAGATCAAAGGATTCAATCTCCAGAGGAGAAGAGCGTTCTTCACTGTAAGAACTGTGAATCTGTGGACTAGCTGCCTGAGGAGTGGTCACAGCAGGAAACTGTAGAGAGTTTCTAAGAAAGCTTAGATAACTACCTGAACTAAAGAATATTATGCGTATGTAGCTATGTAAAATTCTGGATCCTGGATGGTGGAGGCTCTGGGGTCAGAGATCGGGGTTCACAGTGGAGCAGATTGGTTCTTGTTTGTGGGTTTCACGGGCATTAAACATGTGGTGAGGCTGGGCTTAAAGTCTCTCTCCCTTCTCCCACATTTTCTCCACCCTTGGTTGAACTTGATGGACAAGTGTCTTTTTTTCAACCGTACTAACTATGTATGCTTCTATAACCGGAAAACAGCAGAATTGTGCCTCGGTGCCTAATGCTCCAGCATAGAAGGGAGATGGATATGTGCTCTGGAGGAGTTCATAGAAGACTTGATTCAACTGTAACAAACCTCCAGCTGTGAGAGGAGAAGAGATCAGTGCTCTGAGTTCATAGAAGGCTGTCTAGACTGAATGCAGGCCTGTGGTATGTAAACGGCTCTTACAAAATAAGACCGCAAAAGGAGCGGAACGACACAGTGACATGTGGGGGGGGGGGTTGAACACACTGACTCGGGAGCGAACATGAACAGTGAAGGGGGAGGATGATGTCATCCCCCTTCAGTTAAGAAACACCCAGCTGGGAGGGGAAGAAACGCCCCTGAATTTCTGGAACTGAGAAAATCAAGCTACAAGAAAACAGCGGAACTGATGAAGCGATACATCCCCTTTAATGTGCCTTTTTGCATGAGCTGCACTATCCGAGCAACTTTTGTGGGTGTTAGACACCGCCTCATGCTACCTCTAGGGGTGAGAACAATGACAAAATACAAAAGTGACCAAAACAGCCAAAAAGGATGAGAAAATGGTTTGTGCTCACCACCTGTAGAACCACTCCTTTATGGGGGTTGTCTTGCTAATTGCGTATCATTTCTACCTGTTGTCTATTCCATTTGCACAACAGTAGGAGAAATTGATTCACAATCAGTGTTGATTCATAACTGGACAGGTTGATTTCACAGAATTGTGATTGACTTGGAGTTACATTCAGGGCTGTGGAGTCGGTAAGCCAAAGCTCCAACTCCTCATTTTCCCTAACTTGGTGCATGTTTAAGTGATGATGACTTTACTATAGTAAAATGGTAACATCATGGTTATTCTCACCCTTATGATACAATAATGAAGCTATTTAGGTAGAACATAAAATATATTTATTGGATACAACTTTAGAATATAAAAAACTTCAACAAATTGTGAATATACAAAACGCTCTGCAGTAAGTGGGGGGGGGGGGGCGGGGGTTCAACAAAAACTTACTGAATAACATTTGTTGACAAGCCTATGAATTTGTTCTGAGAAATCTTATCGTCTCCTTCAGATCCTCCTTCATAGATGACCTCAAATATCATCTCCTTATGTACAGGCTAGAGAACAGCCTTCCTACACTAACTTGGGTTGAGGACAAAGTGGTGACCACAGGGGCAACATCTCTAACGATGTCAGGGTATAAAGGAAATGCATCCAGCACAGTCAATTTTGATGAACGTTTGAACTCTTCTACTTCTTTGAGAGAAAGTGAAACATTTTTGCTGAAATCTGGTCATCTGTTTGCTATGGGAGCGGAATATTTTTCCCTGTGGCAACACTGTGCCTGCTCCATGTCATCCAAATGCTTTTCAAAATTAAACTTCTCATCTGATGAGTCTAAAGATATAGGAGCAGTTGCACTGGCAAGACCCAAATGCTTTTGCCACTGCATTGAACTGGACCAATTTTATTATATATTCTTGGAGTCAGCCGATTTTATAACATCTCCGACTACACGGCCCTGTTAACGTTGTGCTATTTAAAGGGGTTGTATCATTACATTAAATGGTCTTCAGAATAAGGGGACAGTGAAAACAAGCAACTTTGCAATTGGTTGTCATTTGCAAAGCGGTCTTGTTTTCAGTGTCCCTTATCTTTGCTTTCTGTAAACATTGTTCCCCAGTGTCGGTCGGATTTCACCTCCTTTCATTTCATTGGCTGACGGCTCTACTAATTTACATTCTGTCTGGCCCCCGGTCGTATTCACGGGAGCGCGCATTCCTGCCTCTCTCACTCAGAATAAGGGGCCGGCAACATTTCACTCTGCACAGCCAGCAGCTGCACAGTAACACTGCAGCTGCTTCTACAATCAGAAAACAGCAGAATTGTGCTCGGTGCCTAAATGCTCCTGCGTGTAAACATAGAAAGGATACAGATCTGTGCTGCTCTGGATGAGTTCATAGAAGTCTGGATTGAGCTGTAACAAACCTCCAGCTGTGAGAGGAGAAGAGATCAGTGCTCTGAGTTCATAGAAGACTGTCTAGACTGAATGCAGTCCTGTGGTATGTAAACAGCTCTTACAAAATAAGACTGCATCGGGAGAGGAACGACAGTGACATGTGGACTCAGACAGAGGGGGTGGGGGAGAAAAGCAGGGATGTGCTATCAGCTCCCACTGATCTCAAACAAACACACTGACTCGGGAGCGAGCACGAACAGTGAAGGGGGGGGGGATGGTGTCATCCCCCTTCAGTTAAACACCCAGCTGGGAGGGGAAGAAACGCCTCTGGATTTGACGAGCTGAGAAACTGAAAGTACAATGAAACAGACGAATTGGTGAAGCAATAAATCCCCTTTAAGTGTTCCCTTTATTGTGTGTGTGTGTGTGTGTGTGTGTGTGTGTGTGTGTGTGTGTGTGTGTGTGTGTGTGTGTGCGCGCGCGCGTGAGTGCGCGCGCGTGCGTGCGTGCGAGCGTGCGTACGTACGTACGTACGTACGTACGTACGTACCAGCAAATAAAAAGCAAGAAATAATGGAAAACATCTGATACTTACAGTGTAAAGGCTCTTCTGCTCCTAGGGGTCAGGATAAATAATTGGAACATATTTCCGATATTGACTGCACCCCAGATTTTGACCATCTCTCATATAATTACCGAGATAAATGTCCAACTTCGGCACAATCCTTTTAAAAACTTCCAACTTCTTTATTGTAAATTCCTTAAAACAGACATAATGCAGAGGGAAAGCCTGACAATAATTACGCGTTTCGGGCTGAAAATAGCCCTTGTTGAATTTCTCTGCCTTGTTAGAATCCTAGTTTTATAGTCTCCATCTTTAGGTCTAATCCGTTGAAGTGCCCATCAGTTTTTCTAGGCGAATATGTTGTTCCTCGCTGGACAGCGAGATGATGCATTAAATTAATGTAATGAAACCTTTGAGGAATGTGATGGGGACATTAAGGTTGGATCCACAGACCCCCATCTGCTCCATCCCCTGAAGTATGTGCATCCCAGGCTCCTTGTCAAAAAGTCCTGCTCCTTGAGAACCTCTATAAACCGGGCATAGGAATTTCCGACCATAATGTGGCAAGTGAATTCAGAACATGATACATTTCATTGCTGCAAAGGAAGTGCCTTCACCTAGTTTGGAAAGCGGCAGCTCACCCTGGCCTAGTAGAGTGCTGTAGAGAAGTGCTACTAAACAACCAATGACTTCTTCTGTAATGCAAGTGTGTTTTGTCAGATGCCTATCACGTGCTGTATATAGGCAGGATCTATGGCATTGTACGCTGACTGTAGCTTCAGTTTAGTGGTCCTGGAAAGTCCATTGTATGTTGAAAACGTTGTATCCTGATGCCGTTGTTTCTTACTTGTAATGCAAAGTTGGTTGTCGCTGATAAGTGACATCAGAGATAACCCCTATTTGAGTGCAGGCCTCAGGGGAAGCTGCTATTGCCTCAAGTCTGCTACCAGCACCCACAGCAAATCATTGATTTTTGCCAGGATAAGCTGCAGGTAGCTGGGCATTACACCCGCCGTTGCGCTACATCAGAGAAGTGGAGTATTAGGCTATGTTCACACGGGGTGATTTCGGCGCACATTTCCCCGCGTTTGCGCTCTAATGCGGGCGAGATGCGCGGCGAAATTACGGTAATCCATAGTTCTCATAGAGAACTATGGATTACGCCTCCTCTTCCCGCTCGTACAATAAGATCGTATTGTACGCGCGGGGAGATAAGTGACATGTCAATTACTTGTGGTGAATACGCGCCGCGAGTAATGTCAGTCAGGGTGTGCCCCCCACACCCCACACACACACTCGGGAGTACACCCGTATTAGCGCGAGCTCCCGAAAGACATGATGTACTGCGGCACTTACTGTACGCGCCACAATACATCGTGTCAACATAGCCTTAAGTGGATAGTTATTCTTCTCTGTCAGAATGTGGTCGCTTGTTCAGAGCAGCTCTTTATTTTGGCTTTTGAAGGGTCGGGATCCTTCTATAATGTTCGTATATAATAATAGGGTATATTTACAGGGGTGTTTTTTTGAGACCATGCCTATAAAGACTACACTGTGTAACTGTGAATTTTGCTTTTTATAACACCAGTCTCCGCACTAGATACTAGTTCAGGTATCTGTAGACTTGTACATTTTTTTATTTTTCTCGAGATGCCTCAAAATTTGAGGATTCACAAAAGGGCAGAGGATGACGGTTTAATAAAATTTGTATATACAGTCTTAAAACAAATGGTGTCTCATACCTTATAGCTAAAACCCCATCCTCCTCCCCCATAGGGAATATTATTGAGCTAATGCTGCTAAATGTAAAACAGAGATTGGTTTTTCTAAATGTCTTCATTTTTGTAATCTTTTCATAGAGGAAGCAGATGAAATTGAGCGTCTCATCACATCAAAAACAGAGTCCGTTATTTTTGATCACCCCAACCACACTGTAACTGTGACGACCATCAGTGATTTGGATCTTTCAGGAGTGGGTTTGCTACCTCCCGGAATGATAGAGGTATAATTATGACGTATTTAATGTGCCCCTAATGGTCTTTGCATTATGTGCAAACTAAAATTTGCCCATATACAAACATTAATTCACTCTGTAAACCACAGCCGAGTCAAAGTGAATGTCCAACTCCTAAGAAATATGTTTGTGTGTATATATTTACCTATATGCAAACAGAGAGAGACCTGTCAGCAGGGCTGTGGAGTCGGCAAGCCAAAGCCCCGACTCCTCAATTTCCCAAACCTCCGACTCCCGACTCAGGGTAACAATGTTTTGATCTTTTGAATGTGTAGAAGAGACCTGGGATCAGATTTTGGTCAAGATATGATTGATTCCGATTCAGACAGTGCTGAAAACCAAAGGCAGATTTCCCAAAATAATGCAGTTACAGGAAAGAATCCGCAGAACTAAGCAGATGCTAAATATTTGCAAGTCACAGGTAACTCTCTACGAGCGTTCTGATTACCATAATTACAGGACGTATTTTGGGGCGCATTGCAGTGAAATTATGCCCTAAAATACGTTATGAAAAATGCTGTGTGAACATAGCCTAGATTTTAAATGCGTTGTCTCGCCACGCTGTTTCACAGAGCCACAAGCTGTTTTCGATTCATACTTCCTCTCTCTTCCTGATCAGGCTGTGAGTGGTTTTATAGACATATGGCAAAAACTTCCCAAGGTACAACAAAGGATTTAAAATCTCTACACAAATAGTTAACCAAGTTAACTAGGTGCTCCTGACAGGGTCAATGGACCCTTAATGCCAGGGATTACCACCTCAGCATTAAGGGTCCATTGACCCTGTTAGGAGCACCTTTCCTGCCTCCCTCTATCAGGATACCTTTCCTGGTGGTTCTTTTTGCCAGTACAGTGAGTAGATATCCAATATGGTATGTGAAACCATTTAAGGTTAACTTGGATAAGAAAAAGAGAAGTCTAATACCCCACTGAAGAGTCTGGTTTTATATAGTGACAAAATGCGTCTGAGGATTTCTTAGTCCGTAATATTGTGACATTTTAGCATCATTATTACTTTGGATAGATTTCGGGTTTTATTGTTTAAGTACCCAACGGGGGTATTAATTTCAAAAGTACACTTTTTTTTAGTTCATCTGCCCCTTCCCTTAATCAAAATTAGATAGGGGGGTTTGTTTGGTAAAAGGGTTTTTGCGGGGTCATCCTTTTAACAGGGCGTTGCTTCCTGAGGTTACAGTGTAGGGTCATTATTTTTGCGAGTAGTTTTTTTTTTTTTTTTTTGGAACTTTTTTGTATATTTATTAAAATGTTTAAAATAATGTTTTTCCCTTTTTTTATTTTTTTTTTTGGCTATTTTCACGGTTTTTTGGGGGGGAGGGCGAAAACCAGGGCCCGAAATTTAAACCCCTTGGGGCCCGGGGGGAGGGGGGGGCCCGGGCCCACAAAGACTTTCATTACCAGCGGGGTACACGCCGTGTTTAATTCACATGCCCACGTTTTTTCCCCCCGCGGGGATTCCCCGAGAAGGGAGAGGAGACGAAATTTCCATATTTTCTTAGTGAAATGTGGTTTAGGTAAGGGACGGGGAAAGTATTCCACCCCGAAATTCGCGTTTCTAGGGCCGGGGGTTTTAGGGACTAAAATTTACGTTTTTTTTAAAAGCCTTTTGTGAAATACCCTAAGTAAAGATTGCTTAAAAAAGGGTTTAATTCAAAATGAAAGAATTAAACTTTGGGGGAATGTCTATGGGAGCTGCCACAGAGCGTTTTAGAAGTACACACGGGGCCGGGCGCAAATTTCTTGGAAAACCTGGCGTTTTGCGGCACTTTACAGTATGCCCCAACAATGCTGTGTAAAACATATCCAAAATTTATAAGGGGAAATATTTTCAACTTTAAGGGCATTTTTAATTTTTTTAGGCCCACGTCAGAATAAATTTGGAAACCTTTTTTTAATAAAGAAAAAAAAAATCCAAAACATTTGCCCCTTTTTGTTTCTACTGGCAGAATGTCTGCGTTTGTATAGCGTGCATATCAAAGCGAAACAAATCAGAAGTCGGGGGTCCAAGCTTTTATCAGAACTCTTCTGCCTCATTGTTCCAGCATTTAGGGTTTCAGCACTTGGACCTCCACTGTCGAAAGTTTTGGAATGATTGCTGCCCTTTAATATGTGGTACGACCTTATGAGAAGCCCTGAAACTGTATTGGCACCACTTACTACTTTTTGTTTGATTCATATAATTACTGTCCCCATTTCAGCTCTTGTGTCTGAATTATAGTTATGAGTTGGAGCGATGTCAAAATTCCCACTTCCTGTGATAGGGACATTCCAGTCAGGGAGGTCCCAACACAGGAGCCGGGAAGTTCTCAAAATAGCGACTCCTCTTTACTTAGAGTAGCACTTCTTGTATTCGGCGAGGAGTGTGATGCTGTTTTGTCCACATCCTGGGAATCTGATCTCCATTCTCTTTTAATCACATCTCCATAATATTCTGCTGTACATTAATTGCAGAACTTGTGCACCAGTGACTTGTGACTATGAGGTGACATATTTCCCCGATGTAGGTTCGGTAAAAATTTGGGGTTTGTGGGAAATTTAGGTTCCCACCTGCTGTGCAATCGGCAAACATTTTCAAATTATGCCGTTTGGGCTTTCCCAAAAAAATTCTTTATCCCAAATTTTTTTAATTTATACCCCTTTAAATAAAAACAAGCTTTTAGGGCCCCATTTTTTTTACAAGGGCGATTAAAAAATTAGGGCATTTAGTAAAAAAAGTATTGGAACCTGCCCCAAACCAGGCCGAGTCCGAAAAATCCAAGATTAAGCGCGGACGCCCAACTTTCGTGTTCGGTGCTCTCCTCACAGGTGAAAGATTTCGCTGGCTGCGGTCCCAACGCGCTATGACGCCCAAACGGGGCCCCCGTTTCGGGGGACACGCACCCTTTCTTTAAAAGGCTTTAGAAAAAGGGGGGGTGTTCCCCCCAAAATTGCCCTGATTGCAAACAGTGGCGCGTTGGGACTCAGCAGCCAGCTGTATGCCTAATCCATAATGGGTGATTTAAAATGGTGGGGAAAATTTTGCAGGGGTTTAATTTTGCTGTTTTTCCCTGAAGGTTTAACCCTTTTTTGTGAGCCAAAAAATTTTTCATTTCAGTAGAGCACATTGAAGAGCGATTCTCACCACATTGATTAGCTTTAAAATTTTTGCGCAAGGGGAAAATATTAAAACCTGTGGGTTTTATTTTACTTTTATTTTAGAGTTATAGTAGTTCTCCCCAAGCTTCCGTAGGTTACAGATCATTTCCAGTTCCAGCAGCCCTGGGGGTGGGGTGGGGGTGTCACTTCCCGTTGTGGGTTTTTCGGAATATAGAAGTTTGGGTTCCCAAATTTTGGGAACTGACAAACGTTAAAATTTAGAGCTCTGTAGTCCTGTGCCCTTAAAACCCCCATGATCACCAATGCCTCTCTAACATACCCAGGAATAGCAGAGCTTTTTTTTTTTTGGGTTTAAACATGTGTGAAACCCCCCCACTCCGAAAGGGGAAATGGGGTGAAGCTGGCTGCCAAAAAGAAGGGTCTGGGAAAAAAGAACTATGTATGGGGGGGATTTTTTTAAAAAGCTTTTTTGGGGTTTGGGCAAATCATAAAAAAGCTGGGTTCACACTGTTATTCTCTACGTTGCAGTTATCCGGGCTGGGGTTTCGAAAAAAAAAAGGTTCCCTAGCGGATATTGCGACACAGCGGCCCAATAGGGGATAATAGAGCATACGTTGCCCAGCATGGCCTACATTTGCTTTATTGCCCAACAACATGCGCATTTCCTGCAGGCCACAATAGGCTAGTAGACTACGCTATTGAGTCCCATAAAATAAGTGTATTTGCCAGGAAATAGAGCAAATGTAGTCCACACTGTGCTACATCTGCTCTGTTATCCTCCATGGGGCCACTGTGGGCTGTGTTGCTGTATCACCTGGGATAATTTTTTCACAGAAGCCCTATGGATACCTGTAATGTATACAATACCTTCATGTGAAACCACCTTAATTGGTAATGGTTAGTCTCACATTGCATTGTTGGTTTAAGAGCACCTTCAAACATGATAAAGCAACACTAATTAATTTACACAAAAAAGGGTTATTTGGCTTTTGGTTGAAATTTCAGGATCAACATAAAATTTCTTGAATATTTTTTTTTTTTTTTTTTTAATCAATGGAGACGGTCTTCCCTTTAAATGCACATGTCCAACTGTTCAGTGTTTTTAATACTTCTTGCACAACTTGCTGATCTTTAACACAGACCTTAATAGAAAAAAAATTCACAACAGGTGTCTCATCCCTGAATCGCCCAATACATTTAGGGGATCAATTTGAATTGGGATTTAAACAGTCCACACCCTGCTGTTCACATTTTGACATTATCAGACCAGGACAACACCTTACAATTGATCAACAGTACCACAGCATTGCGAGGCTTCAAGCAGGATACTCTCAGACGGAAGTGGCCACTGAGCTTAGAGTGTCATCAGCAGGTTGTATGAAAGATACATTGTAAAAAGTCAACTATTCCAGGAACGTTTAAGGGAGATGAGAGACAACCAAGTGTCATGTCAGACGATTCGTAACCGTTTACTTTAGCGCGGTCTACGTGCTAGACGAGCAGTAAGGCTATGTTCACACGGCTTATTCTGGGACGTATCTCGCCCCGTATTTGGCGCCGTACTGCGCGAATTACCGGCTGAAATACGTTCCAGTCATGACGGTAATCCACAGTTCTCAGAGAACTATGGACTACGTCTCCTCTCCTCTACGGCGAGCGGGGAGAGAAGTGACATGTCAATTATTCACGCCGTATACGTGGCGTGAATGATGAATGTCTATGGGGCCGGCGGGCTGCTGACCCCCCCCCCCGCCCTCATACACATGGCGTAATTGCGAGGCGAAATACGTCCCCGCAATTACACTGTGTGAACATAGCCTAAGGGTACCTGACTAGTACATGACTTGGCTGATCCATAGCGCTCTCCTTGACGTCTCCAGCATTGTTGGTGGCCATCATTTCTGCTCAGAGTGAATTGACTTTTTTTCAGTGAACAGCACTGAGGACAACCAGTCCCTCGTCCAGTGTAGATGCTCCATAGCCCATGCAAGATGATGATATCTGTGTCTGGTGGTTTGGTCAGGTCATCCAGCACGCAGACCACGCTGACATAAATGGTTACGAATAGTGTGACAAGACACTTGGGTGCCTCTCACTTCTCTTAAACATGCCTGAAGTTGTGTGGAATTCATAATCTAGTTTACTGTGAAGCGGTCATCGGTGTGTGATGGAGCCAAAGGACGTCCGTTTTGCCTTTCTGTGACGCTTCCAGCCTGTCTGTATCTCTCTGATGATGATACTCTAAGCTCAGTGGCCACTTCTGTGAGCATCTGGCTTGAAGCCTTGTAATGACCAGGTACCGTTGATCAGTGTGAACAGCATGATGAGGACTGTTTGATCCCTGAATCGCCCAATCAATTTAGGGGATCAATTTGATTTGGAATTTAAACGCCTGTTGGGAATTTTACCATTAAGCTCCTTGTTAGAGATCAGCAAGTTGTGCAAAATGTGATGAAACACTGAACAGCTGGACCTGTGCATCTAAGGGAAGAGATGGGCTGATTTAGTTAATTTAAAAAAAAATTCAAGACCTTTTGAGCCACATGTATGAAAACGGTCTACTTCTAAAACTCACTTTGTAGTCCATAGCAACCAATTAGCGCTCCCCTTTCATATAGTATTCTGGAAAAATGAAAGGGGTGCCCTGATTGGTTGCTATGGGCAACAAAGAAAGTCTTAGACCTAGACAGTTTTCACTCATGTGGCCCTATATGTTTACCCTGAAATTTCAACCAAAAGCCAAATACCTCTAACTCTTTTTGCGAGTAGTGTATTTGAAGAGAGGGACTTAAACGGTGAAGTAGTGTATTCTTATCTGTCTAAAACTATCTGTTTTCGTATATTTCCTACAAAAGGAAAATGAGGAAAAGAAGGAAGAGGACCAGCCCAAATCCGTATCTTCTTCTCTACCCAAAAAGGCTGGAGCACCGCTGCTTTCAAAGAAGTAAGTTCTTGTAGAAATGTAGATATGTCCAATGCATATATTCACTTACAATAGGCAAAGCAGGCAAAAAATAACATTATGTAATGGCTTAGAGGTTTAAGAGAACCACGTGCAAATATTTTTAAACATACACTCTAAAACTGGGTGCACACACTATATTTTTTTATGCGTATTAACATTACAAGCCATCGATTGCTCTATTGCTAATTAATTTCACCTGCTTTACCAGTGGCCGTGGATTTGACTGTTGGAGTACTGGGGGAGGTGGGATTTTGCATTGCATGACATCAGAGTTGCGATCCGTCTGGCTTCTGTGCTGACCTGCGGTCATGCCTTTAGCGGGAAGTCATCCCTCCGTTCTCCACTCAGCCTGTTGGGGTACATTCACACGGCGTCTTGTGTTGTATGTGAACATCCGCTTTTCTGATGCATCTCTGGGTCCATCAGAACGGACCCAGAGATTCATCTAACAATTAGCAGTGAGTTTATCACTGCCGGCAATGACAGACACGCAGCGGCGTTCACATGAGATCGCCGCTGCGTGTTTGCATCGCGCCTGTCGGGTCCGTCTTTCGGATGCGATCCAAGAATTGCATGTCATTTCTTAGAGTGCATCAGAAAGACAAACCCGACAGGCACGATGCAAACACGTAGCGGCGATCACTCATGTGAACACCGCTGCGTGTCTGTCATTGCCGGCAGTGATAAACTCACTGCTAATTGTTAGATGCGTCTCTGGGTCCGTTCTGATGGACCCAGAGATGCATCAGAAAAGCGGATGTTCACATACAACACAAGACGCCGTGTGGACTTACCCTTAGAATGGTTTCCCTTAGGGGTGCTGTCCTGCTGGCAGGGGGATAGGGATTTGCCAGAATTGGGAGTCGAGCAACACTAAATTCTCTGCACTCTCTAATGACACCGTCTTATGCTGCCTGAGATTGGTGATGATTCTGTCGCCCATCTACTGACAATCCATTAACAATCTCTCCTAGAATACCGATGTTCTTTCTGGAAGACGAATGGAGGGGCATTGACTCAGTGTAGTCTCATCGCATATCACCCATTGTCTGGCCACCCCCTTCCAATTGTTCGTGCTACAGCTTGCTCTGCATCATCTGACTTTAAAGCTTTGTCACTAGATAAAATCATTTCTGAATGCTCTTGCTCTATAACGTGGAACGGTTTGGATTAATTCTTAGATGCATATTTTAGGTGCATAAAACACATTTTATGTATCAAAATCAGTGTCTGCAAAACCAGTGTCTGCACCCAGCATAAGGGAAGGTCCACAGGTCTCAATCACAAAAGCGATTAACCCATATGAAAAAATCTGTAACAAAAAGTGACATGCTGCAGACTTTTCTGTGTGGGAAGAAATTCTGTAGCACGTGGCCGAGGTTCGTAAAAGTAATCAGTTGTGAATGTTACCTGCAATAATCTGCAGGTAAACTTCACAGCAAATCCGTTCTGTGTGAATTTACACTAAATCTGGTAATATTACTCTATTAATGGCGTGCTGTGCAGAAGTCTTATTATCTAGTGGCCTTACTGCCCTCTGTAGGTGCGGAGTAGTAATGCCTTATGGTTGGGACTCCCTGCTGTGAATTCCTTGTTATGGTAACTATGGGTATAGATTATTTTCAGATACACTATTCAAGTAGATTAAAACGTGGAGAATCTCATTCACATGATGCAGAATTGTATTCACCCGATGATTTACCTGTGGTGCAGGTCTTAAAATCCACAGCATGCTAGTTCCTGTTTCTTTTTATTCCCACTGCATATTTCCCCTCTTTAGTGTATAGGGGTAAAATCCATGGTGAATCCACAGCAAAATCTACATGGAAAGCTGGGTGCACATAGTGTTCTTTTACGCCTATTTTGCATGAAGTCAAAACCAGGAATTAAGAGGCATTGTCACCACATTGACTAGCTTTAATCATGTAGGCAAAGATAAGTAAAGGTTACCAAATACATTGCTGTTCTGATTTTGCTTCTTTTCAGGGCTAGAGTAGTTCCTAGTTTACCGACCTGGTCATTGCTCCAGCTGCCCTAGTTGGAATGGTGACACCACTTCCTGCTGTGTCTTATCAACAGCAGAGGAGCTTGATTATCTTTCTTACTGACCATTAAAGCTCTAGCCTCGTGCTCTGCTGTTAAAACCCTTCCAGCACCAATGTCCTAACAGGCTCAGCTATAAGTAGCAGAGCTAAAATATTAGTCACTGCTGTAGAATCGCCCACAGCATGAGCAGGAAGTGGGAGTCTGAAGCTGACTGTAAGGAGTAAGCTCTGTGAAATGGCCAGATAGGAAAATCCTTTTAAACAAACATAGAGAAAATTTATAATGGAAAGGCTCATCCCTTTTTCTGTATTTTGGACTCATTCCTGGTTTCTGCTTACAAGAAAAAGAAAAAAAAAAGCAAAATATGCATGAAAAAATTGCTGTGCGAGTCCAGCCTAACAAATGAAGAAAAATCTGCCATGTGTGGATGTAAGAACTAGGATGGTTTAGGACCAGACAGAAGATAGACAACAACAGCCAAAAAACAGCAGTGGTCCCAAACTCTATTTAATAAGCTGCAAAATATGTCACATACATGGGAAAGAAGACGAGGTGACTTTATTACAATGTGCAATTGAGTGGATAGTACAGAGATCTCTTTCATGATCTTTTTATACCTAGGCCTGTAGCAATGACAAGGGGGCATCCTCTACGTGTAGATAAAGATTTCACATCATCACAGATGGGGATGGATTCTTTACTGTAAGAGCCGTGAGACTATGGAACTCACTTCGACAAGAGGATGTGGTGGTGGATTCTTTGAAGACATTTAAGAAGGACCACATTGCCTTTCTTGAAAAATATATTATTACAGGTTATGGTTATTAGATTCTGGAACTAGGATATTGATCCAGTGATTTATTCGGATTGCCATACTTTGAGTCAGGAAGACCGGTTTTCCTCTTGTATTGGGCAATTGGCTTCTACCCAATAAGGGTTTTTGTCCTCATTTGGATCAATATAGGGTTGAAGCTCAAAAGTAAATTGTTCATCAGGGATGTGTTTTGAGCTACCCTCTGCTTTTATTCATGCTGTACACTATGAATAAGATCTAGGGGTAGCTTGAACATGGCCAGTGAATGACACTGTATATTAGTTTACTTTAACTCCTGGAAATACACTTGTACTGGGTCTTACATGATGTATTTTCAAGCATCTCTACCTCCCAAGGTCCATTGGGACTTCTGTGCTCTGGGGCATTGGATACAAATTCAGGGTGTGGAGCCATGCTTAAATGTATTGCTTCACACAGAATGGTTAAACCTTGGCCTTGATGGACCTGTGTCTTAATTTAACCTTAGCCTTATGTAAAACACTAACTGGAACTTGAAGGCGCCATTTTAGTAATATGGGACTAAACCTATTTTGTCTCTGCAGGATCTGCAATCTCAACAAATCTCTCCACTCTCGCAGTCAGCGGAAATCCAAAAAGCGGCCACAAAAATTACAGGACAAGAAGCAAACCACAGCCAAAACTACCGGACGTACAACCAAAACTCAGAGGAGGAAGCAAACTGGCAAAACTGGAAGAAACCGGGCGTAAAGGGAGTACGGACTTGATGATAAGACGACGTGCCGTCATGGGGTCTACATTTCCAGATGACTTGATGAAGAATCTGTGATCTAGCACATAAGACATGACCACTCTGCAATGATGTAGTTCAAGAAGAGACCATTGAATACTAGAGTTTTTTCTTTTATTGTTTTCTCACTGTTTTGTATGTGCACCTGAGACTCTATTGGTATACAGAATATAATGGTGACGCTTTTCTATAGCGCTTACTCTGCTCTTGGTTCTTGTGTTACCTTTTCATCAATTGTAACTTTTCTTTTTGTTTATTCATCCTGTTCTCTTTTCTGTAACCATGGGTGGTTATGGGGAGGGTACCTTTTTAAAAGACAATAGTAAAAAAATGTGTATAACAGGAGAGGACGCTCGAGTCTCACCATGCAGGTAACTGAGCAGGGATGGGCTGGTTATTAATTTATCAATCATTTCTATTAGTGGAGGTCGGGGGAATGCTGGATTAAAGGATCATGTTACGTTGTGTTCCATATCTTTGGATACATAGCACATTTACATATTTAGGGATTGCATTTGGCACTTGCAATGGAGATGATAATATTACTGGTGGGCATGGATAATTAAAGAGCTGCACTGTAACCATGACCCTCATTATCCATGCCTGCTGCCCTTCCTTGGGACTGACACCTCTGGTGCTATATGATTACCCTCATCATTTTCATCATTTGTATGAAGGGAAGTTATTTTGCCTATTTCAACATTTTTTCTGAGAGGGAACTTTCTTACATTTTGTATAGTTGAAGGTATTCCATGCAATTTTGTTTTATACAGTTCAGTTGATACTTAAAGATTACACCATCTTTTTACATTATTGAATGGGTTTTTGTTCTTCATCAATTTTGCTATTTAAAAGTATTTCAGTAACAAATGTTTTTGTCTGATCATCTTTGTACATCTTTGTAGTATAGATGTGTGGATGTGCAAGTATCCCACAAAAGTACACCCCTCACATTTTTGTAGGTATATGTTTTTATGAGGCAACGTTGAAGATATGACACTTTGATAAAATCTCTAAAGTAGTCAGTGTTAAGATTGTATAACAGAGTAAATTTGGTGTGTCCTCAAAATAACTCAACACATAGCCATCAATGTCTAAACCACTGGCAACAAAAGTGAGTACACCCCTAAGTGGAAATGGGCAAATTTTGCCAAAGTGTCCAATATTTTGTGTGGCCACTACTATTTTCCAGCACTGTCTTAACTCTCTTGGACATGGAGGTCACTAGAGCAGTTGCAGCCACTGGAATCCTCTTCCACTCTTTCATGACGACATCATGGAGCTGATGGATGCTAGAGACCTTGTGCTCCTTCACCTTCTGTTTGAGGATGCCCCACAGATGCTCAATAGGGTTTAGGCCTGAAGACATGCTTGGCCAGTCCAGCACCTTTACCCTTATTTTCTTTACCTAGGCATTGGTCGTCTTGGAGGTGTGTTTGGCGTCAATATTTTGGAATACTGCCCTGTGACCCAGAAGGGAGGGGATCATGCTCTGCTTCAGTATGTCACAGTACATGTTGGTATTCATGGTTTGCTCAATGAACTGTAGCTCCCCACAGCTCACAGCACTCATGTAGTCTTAAACCATGACACTTCCACCACCATTCTTGACTGTAGGCAAGACACACTTGTCTTTGTACTCCCCACCTCACAGCTGCCACGCAGGCTTGACACGATCTGAACCAAATAAGCTTATCTTGATCTCATCAGACCACTGGACATGGTACCAGTAATCCATGTCTTTAGTCTCCTTGTCTTCAGCAAACTGTGGGCTTTCTCATGCATCATCTTTAGAGGCTTCCTTCTGGGATGACAGCCATGCAGACCAATTTAACCTCTGTAGCAATGCTGGCAGCACTCATACATCTATTTTTTAAAGACAATCTCTGGATATGACACTGAGCACGTGCCCTCAACTTCTTCTTAGCCACTGTGCTGCAGCTCAGTGTCAGGGTGTTGGCAATCTTCTTATAACCTAGGCCATCTTTATGTAGAGTAACAATTCTTTTTTTCAGATCCTAAGAGAGTTCTTTGCAATGAAGTGCCATGTAGAAATTCCAGTGACAATTACAAAAGTGTGAGAGCGATGACACCAAATATAACACATCTGCTCCCCATTCACACCAGACGCCTAACGTCACATGACACCATGGAGGAAAAATGGCAAATTGGATACAATATGTCCATTGTCACTTAGTGGTGTACTTACTTTTGTTGCCAGTAGTTTAGACATTGATGGCTGTGTGTTGAGTTTTTTTGAGGGAACACCACATTGACACTGTTAGGCTAGGTTCACACGGCTTAAATGCAGGGCGCAATTACGCCGGGTGCGGGGGGCCGGCACCTCGCCGACCCATAGACTTGCATTACCAGCGGCGCGTATACGCCGCTAGTAATTCACATGTCACTTATCTCCCCCCGCGGCGGATTCGCCGAGCAGGGAGAGGAGACGTAAAACATAGTTTCTCTATGAGAACTGTGGATTACCGTAATGACTGGGACGTATTCCACACGTAATTCGCGCAGTACGGCGCATAATTATGGACTGAAATACGTCCCATTTTAAGCCGTGTGAACATAGCCTCACACAAGCTGTACAATGACTACTTTACATTGTATCAAAGTGTCAGATCTTCAGCGTTGTCCCAATGAAAGATATAATACAATATTTACGAAAATGTTAGGGGTGTACTTTTGTGAGATGGCGTGTGTGTATGTATGTGAATAAACATATAGTGTGTTTGTGTACATAATCTGGGGTTGCCGATGGAGGGGTGATAGATAATATGGCCTCATTTATCAGAATCAACAGTAATAAATAAAATAAATAAAAATTATGTTTCCCATAGCAACTAATGCCAGCTCAACTTTAGTTTCTTATACTGCCCTAGAAAAATTAAAGCCGAGTTTAATACAGTCTTAGGCCGTGTTCACACGGCTTATTCACAGCGGATTTGTGCGCCGTATTGAGCGCACAAATCCGCCGTGAATACGGGGCGGGGCGGGGTGCGGAGCCTGCAGGCGGGCCCAAAACTCGGCCCCATAAGACAATGCTAATGTTTACGGCGTCCGCCCGTAATAATGTGCATGTCACTTTCTCCCCCCCGCGGCGGATTTGCCGAGCGGGGAGGAGCGACGGATTCCAATGTTCTCTATGAGAGCAGTGGATTACCGTAATGACTCCGACGGATTGGCGCCGTATTGAAGCGCAAATCCGGCGCGGAATACGGCGCCAATCCGTCGGCAAATAAGCCGTGTGAACGGGGCCTTACTGTTAAACAGTTGTGAAAAATTAGGCAAATTAATTATGGGAATTGTGCCAGAATTTAGGTGCAATGTTTACCAAAATACTGGTGTACATGTTTAACGTCCCATTTTTATATGTGTATTAGGCACCTGTGCGTTGTCCAACAAAAGGGGTGTGTCCTATCAAAAGAAAAGTGGCTTTTAGGGGGTTGTGGGTATGACCCAACATGCAAGACCGTGCACCAAAACTGTGGCAAAAACATAAGCCAACTAGTAAATGGTGTAAACTTAGACTGGAAAGTTAAAAGAGAACCTGTCACATAGTTTATGCCCCCCCTTGTTGAGGACAGCACAAGCTGGGGTGGTGGTGGTGGTGGGGGGGGGGCCTTCACATTGAGAAGCACATATTCCGTCTGCTGCACGGGTTTTCCATAAAGCACCATTCTGCTCATTTTCGGTCGGTTTTTCAGGCGGTCTGCAAAACAGGCCGAAAACCCTTGCCTGGGGACATGACTGAACTATTATACAGCATTAATAACTTTGCCCCAATGTCTAATAGGGGGATATCACTGAAATTGCTTCAAAAGCAGGAATTGTTTCATAATAGTGCTTAATAATTAAAGGGGTTGTCCTGTTCATTTACAAACTAATCAGATATGTGATCCCAATCAAATAGAAAGAAAAGCCGAAACGGGCAGTCCCTGGGTTACAAACGGGATAGAAACTGCAGGTTTGTTCATAAATTGGATTTGTATGTCGGAACAGGTATATTTAGTACATGTGTGGTGTGGACTGTTGGCGCATCTACAATTGTCAGCACTCCACAACCCACAGAGGTTAAAGGGGTTTTCTCACTCTAAAGATTAGCT
The DNA here is from genome assembly GCA_025379985.1 of Phyllomedusa bahiana. Taxonomy (NCBI): domain Eukaryota; kingdom Metazoa; phylum Chordata; class Amphibia; order Anura; family Hylidae; genus Phyllomedusa; species Phyllomedusa bahiana. Next base: position 53,968 of record JAODAL010001932.1, read on the forward strand.
TTCAACATGAAGGGACAAGTAGTTGAAGACTTTTTCTAAATACATTGGTCAATAGATTTTACTTTAGTCATGAGATAAGAGACATGTTTTATGTGGAGTGCACACAGGTTTCTATGGTTCCCTGACTATAATTCTGTTATCTCTATTAGAGGAGAGAGCGTAGAGCAGGGAGTAATGTCACCCCACGGACGGAGGCTCAGTTCAGCACAAGCTAATTATACTTTACAAGATTACAGATGCGCAACAGTTTTCAGTACTCACAGCACATGTACCTTTTCTTTAGTGAAGAGATAACATCTCAGTGTAACAGACCAGCTATGTAAAGAGAAGCTAATCACTGCTATAGGATCCTGACAGCCTGAGACGGCACAGTGAATGTAAAACGGATTGTGACTCTGTGAAAGAGCGTGGTGAGAAAACCTTTTTAAGTGTAACAAACAAATGTATAAAAAAATATATATATTTCAAGTTGAAAACCCTCCCTTTTGTGATTGTACAAATAAAATAGACATAATTGGTATTGCCGCATCTGTATAAGTCTGATTAAAATATTACATTGTTTCCTGAATAGTAAAAAAGTAACACTAAAATTAATTTTCTTTAAAAATGTTTTGGCTCCCCCAAAAAATTAGGATAACAAGTGAAAGAAAAGTTGCAAATATTCCAAAATGCAAAATATGATGCTAAGCAAATTAAAAAAATTATATAATTGGTTTTTTTTTCCTTTTTAAACCGGGTATATCCTGTTGATGCTAAGGTCCTATGTAGTAGGCTTACTTAGTTGACACATGCCGCTAACAGCAGGGAATGGAGCCACCTCCGATTCCTGCTTTTTAACCCTTCAGCTGCTGCAGCGATCATGGCTGGGATGTCTAAATGAATGAGAAGCAATGCTGTACAGACAGGAAGCAATAAAATCGCTATCTTAGTACAACCTTCTGCATTATTTATAAATGCAGAAGGTTGTACTAGCAAAAGAGTACCTTAGGGAGGACTAAATGTAGAAGCTAAACAAATATATATTTTAAAAGTATAAAAAATAAGTTCAAATTACCCCTCCTTCGCCATGTTACAAAAAAATTGTAAAAAATACAAAGTGGCACACAATTAGTAATGCTACACCTGTAAAAGTCCGATCTATTAAAATATATCATCATTTATCTGCTGGACACTAGAAGGAAAACAATTCCAAATCCCAAAATGTGTTTGTTGGTCATTCCTTGTCCCCTAAAAATTAGAATAAAAAGTCATCAAAAAGTCACATCTGTCCCAAAATTTTACCAATAAAAACTACACTTCAGCCCGTAAAAATGCAGCATCATCAGGTCCGTAGGTGGAAAAACAAAAAAGTTATGTCTCCGATTAATACAATCCAGCCCAAATTTAAGAAATGGAGAATGTTTGTGATTTTTTTTTAAAGTACAAAAACCCTCCATGATTCTGGTATCATCAATATCATACTGACCTGCAGAAAACAGATACCACATCATTCATATCCAAGAGTGGACGCCATACAAACAAAAACCCCTAAACTCAGACTATTTAAAGGGGTTGTCTCACTACATTGATTCATCTCACCTCAGTCCTGTTTTCTTGGTTTCACTTTAAATTCAGGGGTTTTGTTTACCAGCTTCTACTAGGTTGCAGTAGAAGCCAGGTCTGTAGCTATAGCAATCAGTGCTAGCAGCCTATGAGGAGAGATCAAACAGGTCTGTAGCTATAGTGACCTGAGGAGCTGATGCAGCCCATACAAGAGTGGATATCTCAGAATAAGTAGGATACTGGTAATGGACATATATTGCAAAGTGACTTGTTTTTGCAAGATCTTTAATATAAAAATAAATCCTTGTGAGACAACCCCTTTAAGTCTATGGAAGAATTCCAACCACCTCTCTGTGCAGAATGAAGGGGTTTTGGGGCTCATTTAGGAGATAGGTGGTGGGACTCAGACCTATCGGACAATGATGGCATATACTGGTGATAAGCCATCATTGCCTGTAGTGACACAACCTCTTTAATGCCTATATCCAATATATACTGCAGAATTTTATGATTTCCTACATAATGAATAACGACAAAGTGGACGACCCCTTTAATACGGTTTCAGTTCTCAGTTCAGATTATTTAAGTACAACTTCTCTTTCCATAAACTCTACTTGTCATACAAATCTCTATCCTTATTAGAAGTGGAGGGACTGGGAAGTGTCAGTCACCACTACTATAATGCTGGCATTCTATTCATGAGCCAGGAAGACTGAAACAAATATGGCTGCTGTTGTCACCCAGGTTGGAGAACAGTGGAGCTGTCCGGCAGTGCACGGGGTTGTGGTAGGAAAGATAATTATTCCTTGCACCAGATCCATGACATTTTTATAACCCTTCCTTTAAAATAAAAGTTGTGTCATTGCTCAGAAATGATGGATATGTAGCTGCCTGAAATAGCGCTGTAATAATTGCAGGCAGTGCTGCTCAGCGTGATGCAGGTAATTCAGCTCTCTCAATTCGGCCGTGCTCACCTGAAGCTGGGACCAAATTTCTCTATAGAGAAATGTGTATTACGGAAGACCTGTGACATCTCTGACCAGGGGTGTAACTTTGGTTCAAAAAGTAGGGGGACCAATTTTCCCTCTCATCCCCTATCTCCCTATAACTTCCTCCCTCCTTCACTCGCCTTCCCTTTCACTTCCCCTCCCTTCTCCTCTCCCTGCAGTGAAGCGGCCCCTCTAACCCAGCTAGGAGGTCTGAGGGAGTGCTGTGAGCTCCCCCAGCAGGTCCGGGCGGAGTCCTTATGGCAAACACTTTTGGTGCAATCCGTAAGGTTATGAGTGGCTCTCTAATTACTGAAGTTTAGAGCCGGACTGGGACTAAAAAGCAGCCCTGGCAATGAAGCCGAACCGGCCCACCTATAATATTTCCCCCTCTAGATGGAAATAAAAGTGTTGTGCAATGCAGCAAATTTTGCTTGACTTCCCCCATCACTACTCCGTTAAATACACGCAACAGAATGAGGAAAATAAAAGAACCCAATCTCACTGTGCCCCTAGGAATCACTTATGTCACATACTGTACCCCAAAATGTATTTTATTGCATACCATACACCAGAAATGACATCACTCACTGCACCCCAGAAATGAATTATATTACACATGGTAGCCACAGAAATTACATTACTAACTGCACCTTAGAAATGAATTGCACATTGTACTCAAGAAATAATATAATTCATTATACCCCAAAAATGTATTATATTACACACTGAATCCTAGAAATGAATTACATTACTCACTGTATCCAAGGGATTACATTACACACCGTACCCCAGGGATTACATTACTCACTTTACCCCAGAGATTACATTACACCGTACTCCAGAGATTACATTACACACCGTACCCCAGAGATTACTACATCACTCACCATACACCAGATATTACATTACACACTGTACCCCTGAGATTACATTACACACTGTATCCTAGAGATTATTACATTACACACTGTACCCCAGAGATTTCATTAGACAAGATACCCAGGAAATTGTGTGTGTATATATACATATATTGAACACATACATACTACACACTTAGGGTGGGTTCACATGACGGTTTTTCGGCACCTACAGTGTTGTTTGCTTTTTGGAAATTTGGCGCTTGCAAACGCATAATTTCAACGATCAAACGACCTAGACTGCCCGAGGCAGATTTCTCCCTCCAATCCTTTAGTGCTGTTAGTGCATAAAATACCTTGAAGAATTTTCTGTAGATGCCAAAAGTACGCGGCGAAAATACTCAAGTAAAATCAGTGTCATCTAAACGACGACACTGATTTTACATAGAGTATAATGTAATTCAGTTTCCTGTCGGATTGGACGCCGGCTCTGAGGCAGATCCAGCACTGAATCCGCCCTGGAATCAGCATTTATATCTTCTGCATGAATGTACCCTTAAGGTATGTTCACCAGGCGTATAGCGGGGCGTACTGCGCGCTCTGCTATATGCCGGGTGTTTTAGATGTACGTGCTGGCCAGTCCACACTTCTAAAATGCTGTGTGGTTGGCCCCATTCACTTTAATTGTCCCAGGCGCTTAAGAGAAGGGAAGACGTGACATGGCTAGACACATGGCTGTACAGTATATACACATCTCACATATACAGTACATACCCTACTCATATGCACACCCAACGCCTGGCACCCTTGTCCCCTCCTTACCTGTCTCCTGTAGTCTGCTGCAGTCGGTATTCGGCAAGAGCTTCCCTTCTTCTCTGATGAGGGATGAGCATAGGGGAAGTGGCATACAATGGGAGGGAAAGATACAGCCCCAGATACAGAGTGTGCTGGACTGTGAGCAGCATTCTGATTGATGAAGCAGCCCCTGCTGTCTTCTGCTCTACCAATCAGCGCTACTCTCACTCTGCAATGACACTTGAGGCTGCTACCTGCTCTGTCCCCTCAAGATGCACAGAAATATAGGAGGCGAAGGGTTAACTTCTTCCTCCTCCTCTGTGCTCTGCTCTCCCCACTTACCGTATTCTCATGCTTTTCAATGGATTATTTTTTATTAAAGTGGCTTAAAAGTGGGGGGGACCGTCCCCCACCCAGGAAAAAGTGGAGGGGACCAGTCCCCTCCGTACCCCCCTAATGTTACACCTATGTCTCTGACATAGTAAATACTTGTGTTTCCTGTGAATTCCTGTGTAATTCTGGAGCATCTTCTCTTATGCACAGTTGAGTCACATCATTATGGCTAATATCCAGAGTAATCACCGTGTGCAGCACAGACAGCAGCTAGATGGCCTTGGACTGACTCAATAAGGTCCTGGTAGGTTGTCACAGGTATCTGGAGCCATGATGACCTCATCCCACAGCTGCTGGAGGGTCCATAGAGCCAACACCACCATCCAGGGGCTCCCACAGATGCTCAGTTTGGTTTAATTTTGGGGAAATACGGGGCCAGGGAAGTACTTGGAAGTCTTGGTTATGCTCTTCCGACCCATATTGGACCTTGTGATGTCACATTGTGTGGCTGGAAGGTCCCATCTGCCCCAGGGGAGACAATCAGTACGTATGGGTGTATGTGATATGCAAGGATGGATTCATACCCAAAATAGTTGAGTGTCTTCCACATGGATGAGTGGTCCAGAGAATGCCGCAAACATTTTCCAGACCGTACCCCTGCCACCACCAGCTTATGTTCTTCCAGCAATGGTTGCAGGGTTTTTGGCATCTCTAATCTGACATGCCAACATCCATCTGTTCCATGCTGCAGGAAATGAGTCATTGGAGAAGGAAACCCTTTGCTGATAAGCGGATGTTCAACTCCAATATTGCAGTGACGATTGAAGTCTTTTCTGCCAAGTCAACTTGGTTAGCAGAGGTGCAGTGAAATCTACCTGCTCCAGAGCTCCATACAGAGGGGGGGTTCACTGAACTGTTGGGAGATACACATGTCCGGTAGCCCCCTGGTTTATTTTGGCAGTGAGCTATGGAAAAAGCTGAGCAGATTGATACACAGCTTTATGGGGAGAGATTCAGTAGAACTTGCAATTTACTCATTTAAATCCCTGCTTATTTTGGGTTGAGGAGTCCAGTGGGCGGTCTTATCAGTGATGGATAGCCATCTCTCTATGCCCACTCTTAGAGTGCTGTGGAGGCAGTGCATATCCTGTCCATTTAACCATTTAGATGCTGAAGTAAACACGACTGCGGCATCTAAATTATTAGACTACAGAGCTGCGGTCAGTTGTGACCCCGATCTCCTATCGCTTCGTGACCATAGGCGATTAGGTCCCCTGCGATGAGATCCCGGGTTGTTGCAAGGTAAGAGGTGACTAAGGCAAGGTGTAAAAGTAGAGACATATTAGAATGCTATTCTGCACTACAACTATATTGCAGAATAGTATACATGTGAATGCGCCCCCTACTAGTTAAGTACCCCTAGGGGGCCTAAAAGTACAAGTTAAAAAAAAGTAAAAAAAAATTTTTTAAAGTTCAAAAGACGCCCCTTTTGCTATTATACAAATAAAAAAGTGAAATATTATCGGTATCATCGCGTCTCTAAAAGTCCGATCTATTAGGCCCCGTTCACACGGCTTATTTGTCCGCGGATTGGCGCCGTACTCCGCGTCGGATTTGCGCTGCAGTACGGCGCCAATCCGTCGGAGTAATTACGGTAATCCACTGCTCTCATAGAGAACAGTGGATTCCGTCGCTCCTCCCCGCTCGGCGAATCCGCCGCGGGGGAGAAAGTGACTGCACATTATTTACGGCGTACGCGCGTAGATAATGGCAGTCTATGGGGCCGGGGAGCGGCGCCCCCGCCGCGCTCCGGCCCCGCCCCTTATCACGGCGGATTTGTGAGCGCAATCCGGCTCACAAATCCGTCGGGAATAAGCCATGTGAACACGGCCTTAAAGTAAAACCTTATTTATCCTGTTGCACTAAAAAATTAGACCAAAAAGTGACAAAAAGTCATGTGTGCAAACAAAATCTACACTTCTTCCTGCAGACACAGGTCTGTAGGAGGAAAAAATTACAAAGGTAATGGTCTCAGTTAATGGCGCTCCACAGCAAATTTTAAAAGTAAAAAAAGTTTTTATTTTTTTTAAAGTACCGAAACCTAACAATAACACTAAACATATGATTTAGGGCTTGTTCACACGGCGTGTTTGGATATGATTTTGGGTCCGTGTTGGATGCAGCAGGATCGCACCTGATACTTTATAATAGGGCTCCTTCTGCTTCTTTCGGACCAAGAAATGACGTCAATTCTTGGAATAGATCCGAAAGATGCAGTGAGACACACATCGGCGATCACTCGTGTGAACGCCGATACATGTAAAACACACTGCTCATTGTTAGATGCGTGTTTGGGTCCGTCTAGACCAGTGATGGCGAACCTTTTTTGAGACCTAGTGCCGAAACTGCAACCGAAAAAATACCTTAGTCACTGCAAAGTGCCACCGACGTCGGCACGAAGCACGGAGGTGACGTCGGGAAGCGGGGCCGCACAACAATTAATACGAGGGATGTGATGGCCGCTTAGCCCATCCCTCTGCCATATTTCCACTATACAGTGACCATATTGTGGTAGATAGCAGTGTACACAGGTGCTCAGCAGACAGTTGACTGATTAATACCACAACACCATGACCACATATCACCACTACATAGTGACTGAATAATACCGCCACGTATCACCACCACATAGTGACTGAATAATACCATAGTTGCCAACTTTTGAAAATGGAAAAGCAGGAGATAGAAGAGGGCGACCGTCATTTTTTTGGTGTCCCCACCCCCCCTTCAAAAAGCCACACCCACCCGTCAACGCATAATGGTTTTGGGAAGAAAGCCAGGTAGATCCCCTTATAGCCAGGTATAGTCCCCAAACCTAGTGCCCCTTACAGGCGGTAATGCCCCCTTATAGAGGTAGTTGCCCCCTTTAGTAGCCAGGTAGTTCACCCTTTGATACCCGGTAGTTGCCCCCTTGAAGCCGGGTAGTTGCCCCCTTTGATAGCCAGGTAGTTTCCCCCTTTATAGCCGGGTATTCCCCCCCTTTTGATAGCCGGTAGTTCCCCCCTTTGAAAGCCGGGTAGTTCCCCCCCCCCTTTGATACCCAGGTAGTTTCCCCATTGATAGCCAGGTAGTTGCCCCCTTGTTACCAGGAGTTCCCCCCTTGTTACCCAGGTAGAGCCCCCCTTAGCTAATAAAAAAAAAATAAAAAAAACCTTTCCCTTTACCAGGCTCCTGCAGCCCGGACATTCCCCCTCCCCTGTCTCCTCAGCGTTCGGGAGTGAGTGCAGCCTGCGACCCTGACCTGTATGTACGGCGCACCCCGGCCGACGCTGTACAACGGGGGAGGAGGAAGGAGGGGAACGCCCCTCCTGCCTCCCCCCTGCACAGCGAGACTCCCTCGGCCACTTCACCCGCCTGTTTGAGGGCCCCGGGGCGGCGAAAGATAGCGCACCAGCGCTACTTGGGCCGCGGAAATTTTAAAGAACCGCCGCCCCCTGCTGGCGGCGGGAGGAATGCCAACCGCCGGGAGAGGGGGGAGGGGACAACCCAAAAGGGGGGGAGAGTTGGGGATTATGAATAATACCGCCAACGTATCACCACCCCAAAGTGACGAATAATACCGCACACAAGCCCTATTCACCACCACAAATGCTGTATAATACCACCACCCCCCTTTAGAAAAAAACATTACACTTTGCACACAATAAGAGTTTACGTTTCAGGCACATTTAGTGACTCAAGGGACTTTTTTTCCAATGGTCTTTTCATATCCCCTTCTCTTCTCCTCGGTTCACACCTTCAGCTGACATCCCCGGACCAATCTCATCCCTGCAGTTTTTGACAAAATATTTTAGAATTTCTCACATTTCCAGCAACTCCTTACACGGGTTATAAGTCCCCTCATTTAGGTAGGTTAAGATCCCCTCAATTAGGCATATAAATTATTCTCCTCAGGCAAGAAAGTATAAAGAATAGGTCCCCTCAGGCAGATAGGTATATGAAAGCTCCCGCAGACAGTATGCAGCTCCCCACAGACAGTAGATAGCCTATTCCCAAGGGTATATAGCTCCCCCAACAGTGGGTAGCTCTTTCAGGCAGAATATAGGCCCCCTAGGGAGCAGATACCCCCCCATGCAGCATACGATAGCTTCCCACACCGTATATAGCCCCCAGCACTCCCCACACCCGTATATAGCCAGCCAGCACTCCCCACAGCCATATTAGCCACCCGCATCCCCCCAGCCAGTATATAGCCAGCCGCACTCCCCATGCCATATTAGATGCTCTCCCCACTGCCATAATAGATAGCTCTCCCCACTGCCAAAAATAAAGCACTCCCCCCTGCCATATATAATAGCTAACTCCCCCCCAGCCATATATCAACTCTCCCCACCCCCATATATAGCCAGCCTCTCCCACAGCCTGTAATAGCCGCACTCTCCCCACAGCCCGTAAAACCACAATCTCCCCCCAGGTAATAGCCCACTCTCCCCACGAGCCAATATAGCCAGCACTCTCCCCCCCAGCCGTATATAGCCAGCAATCTCCCCTGACCAGTATATGCCCAAAATCCCCCACCACCAGTATATGCCAGCCTCTTTCCCACCAGCCTGTATATAGCCAACATCTCCCACCAGCCAATATAGCCACACTACCCCACCAGCCGATATAGCCAGCATCTCCCCCCAGCCAGTATATGCCAGCACTCATCCCCCCGCCAGTAAAGCCAGCACTCATCCCACCACCAGTATTAACACTCATCCCACCAGCCTTTATAGCCACAATATCCCCACAGCCTGTATATGCCAGCACTCTCCCCCCCCACCAGTTTAGCCGCATTCCCCCCAAGGCAGTATATAGCCAGCATATCCCCCCAGCCTTATATAGCCCCAAAAATCCCCCCCACCCGTATTTAAACCACACTCATCCCACCGCCCGTATATACCGCACTCTCCCACCCCCGTATATAGCCACACTCCCCACCAGCCAAATAGCCAGCACCTCCCCCCCAGCCTGTAATCCACACATCCCCACAGCCCCCTATATAGCCAGCACTCTCCCCCCCAGCCATAATAGCCATACCCCAACCCCCCAGTATATAGCCAGCACCCCCCACCAGCCAAATACCACACTCTCCCCCCAGCCGTAATAGCCAGTATATCCCCACAGCCTGTTTAGCCACACTCCCCCACCAGCCAGTATATACCAGCACTCCCCACCCGCCCTATATAGCCACACTCTCCCCCCGAGAATGCCAGCACTCCCCCCACCAGCCGATTAGCCACACTTCCCACCCCGTACAAAAAAAAATAATAACATTTAAAAAAAATTTCTTCTTCTTTCCCAGCTGCACGCCCCCCTTCTGTCCTCTTTTCCCAGGGGGGGGGGGGGGGGGCCCCCCCGTAGCTCCTCGGGCGACAGCCTTTTACGGGCTATGCCCGGAGGACGGGACGGGACAAGGATGTAACAAAAATCGCGCACTGCCCAGCGAGCGCACGGGGGCCCCCACGCACACAGTGCTGAGGGTCCGCGGCGGGCCCCCTGTGTTAGTCTGGGGCCTGTGAAAAAGGGTGTGATGTGACCTGGATGCCGAGCCCCAAACACGGCGTTGGGTCACAGTCAGGAGCCAGCGAGTGGCCACCTTGGTACGTGTGGCAGCAGAGATAGCCCTGCGTGCCACTTCCGGCACGCATGCCATATGTTCGCCACCGCTGGTCTAGACAGACTCAAACACCCATCTAAGAACGTATGTTCACACGTACGCAAAACGCTGTGTGAACATACCCTTATAATGCACAGTAATCTCCAATAAAGCAAACCCCATACAATAGGGACACTATTGCGTTTTTTCATGTTCTGACCCAAATAGATTTTTGCCATTGAAAAGTACATTTTTTCCTGCCAAAAATAACCCCTCCTGCGTCTATGTAGATGAAAAATGAAAAGTTATGGGTCTTGGAAGATGCAGAGGATAAACAACTGCAAGGTAACACAAGGATTCCTGCGTCAGATAGGGGTTAATAGCGCTCACGTGATTCCGGGAGGTAATATTGTACCTTCATTGACGTTTAGACTATAAATGGTTTATGTTTGACTTTGTAATCTACTCAATTTCTTTTTCTTTAGGGATTGTTCCCTTATATGTTTTCTGACTGAAGTCAGTGATGGTAAAAATCTACAAAAATGCCAGGCACCGGGCATACTGCCGATCCTTCCAAACTGCAGCCTCCCCCTGACATCACCTGGCACTGACCTGCATGGTGTCAGTGGAGGTTTCTAAAACCCAGAGGAACATGTGGTCCCTGCATTAAAATACACAACAATCAAACTACAGCTAAGGGCCAACTAGGCTGATAATAGCACATACATGTGCTGGTAATGGTACCTTAGAAGAGAAGCCTACGAGGCGCCAGGCCACACTAGAGGGATTTCCCAATGAATTATTTATTGTGCAAGTACACTAATTAATTGGGAAAAGCCAGACACCGGCCTCTGTGCTGTCCTGGCTGTTTGGATGTAGCCCAACTTGATAACACACAACATGATGAAGCCCAGCCCTCGAAATGTTATTGGGATTATTCGAATGCCTTAGATTTTTCTAATAACATCTGAAATATTTGTATGAGGAAAGACCAGTCCTGTTCTGGGAAGGAAAATATCAGTTTACATATATGGTTGCATCTAACTTGTGGTCTGGTTGTTTCTAAGCACTGTCCTCCAACATACAATATTATCTGGTTCTGGGACGACCATTGAACTTAACTCTATGGAAAACTGGTAATATGTTCTGAAGCTCCAAAATGTCACCAACATAATGCAAAATGAAGCAGACACTAATCCAGATAGAGCGCGTCCTTCCATATAACATCAGAAAGAGCTGCTGGGAGCTGGAAATCACTCTCTATGATGAGGACAGGGGCATCTTTTGGGTCATGTACTTTATATACAATATACTAGAAAAAAAGAAAATGGGGCCCTCACTTGGTGCCCAAAGGAGCCGCTCATTCTGGCACATGTAAAAAGCAGTACAAGACATGTAGTACCGCACTGTACTGTATAGAGGCGCTATAGACTGCTAATCACTGCATGCACCTCACTTATACATGTAAGAGCAGTACAGGACATGCAGTACCGCACTGTACTGTAGAGAGGCGCTACTAGACCCCCAATCACTGCATGCACCTCACTTATACATGTAAGAGCAGTACAGGACATGCAGTACCGCACTGTACTGTAGAGAGGCGCTACTAGACCACCAATCACTGCATGCACCTCACTAATACATGTAAGAGCAGTACAGGACATGTAGTACCGTGCTGTACTGTAGAGAGGAGCTACTAGACCACCAATCATTACATGCACCTAACTAATACATGTAAGAGCAGTACAGGACATGTAGTACCGCACTGTATTGTAGAGAGGCGCTACCAGACTGCCAATCATTGCATGCATCTCACTAATACATGTAAGAGCAGTATAGGACATGTAGTACCGCACTGTATTGTAGAGAGTCGCTACTAGACCACCAATCACTGCATGCACCTCACTAGTACATGTAAGAGCAGTACAGGACATGTAGTACCGCACTGTATTGTAGAGAGGCGCTACCAGACTGCCAATCATTGCATGCATCTCACTAATACATGTAAGAGCAGTATAGGACATGTAGTACCGCACTGTATTGTAGAGAGTCGCTACTAGACCGCCAATCACTGCATGCACCTGACTAGTTCAAAGGTTTTACAAGTAAAATCTTCATCATAAATGGCCAAATCTTGCATGTATCACATCTGCCTTAGATCAGCAGCATCTGTTTCATAGGGGGAGTGTGGTATCAGGGTACTAAGTTCCAGGAAAGACCATTGTCTTGTCTTGAAAATATTGTATTCTAAGGCCAATGTAAGTAAAAGGAACACTGCATAAGCTTTATGTGCTGGACACCATGCTTTTGTGTCCAGCTCTTAAAACATATACAATGGGGAAATAGAGCATATGTAGTCCAAAAGAGACTGCATTTGCCCTACAGACCCCTCTGGCTCCACCTTGGCCCAGCTGTGATATGTGTCGGATAACCGTTTCAAGGTATTCTGACTGATGCCACCATTGAAGGCCAAAAACATGATGTGACTGGGGCCTAAGACAACCACCATGTCAGTGCTCCAGTGTTGGTGAAATACATTGGTCACCTTGCTAGGGAGAGCAGTCATACATTCTACCTAGAAAGTGATGTAGAATTAAGGGCCACATGTATGAACCAGTTTAGATCTAAAACTCACTTTTTTGCCCATAGTTTACTATGGGCAAAAAAGTGAGTTTTAGACCTAAACAGCTTTATGGACGTTCCATCTGCCTCCTTCCTGCCCCCACCACTGCTGATGGCCAATGTGGATACAAGCAGATGCTTAGTGGCCATCACCCCAATAGTAAGTGGACGGGCGACAGTGAGGGCACCCCCCACCCATTAACACAACAATTTCATAACTATTCTGTCTGAGGTTTTTTTTGGGCCAAACAACCCAATAGGTTTAATAGCACAACAGATCTGTCCCTTACATAGGGCAGCATATTATGGTGACAGATCTGCTTTACCTTGAATGCAGACGGTGGGTATTAGTGATCGGCAGGTCTGCCCAGGTGTCTGCCTTGCTCTAGTAAATATAGCTTAGCACTGTATTAACAGTCAGATACAGGTTAATAATCCAGCACCACCTCTTGAGCTGGCAATCCTCTCCCCCTTCTTAAGTTCATCTGTCTCTTTTCTGCCCTTTTACTTATTCATTAGTCTGCTTACAGTCACATTATCTGCCTGTCACCAATACGGTCACATTACTGCTACCTGCTGCTAATCCGAGGGGTCCATCTGTTATTGGAAGCATCAATAAGCGGTATGGCATGGGCTGGAGGGGGGGGGGGGGGTGGGAGGAGAGGTATTAACTGTATTGTCATAATGATGGCTAAGGTGATACTGAGATATAAGCACTGTCAGATGGTAACAGACTGACGCTACAAGCCCCCGTTATGGTGGAAATCGGGTGGAGACTTCAGAACTGAAAATATACAATGGAACTGATAGGGTGGAAAAATCTGGAGATAATATCTGAATCGCCATTGTGTTATGGATAAGGAGAAGTATACCTATAGGGACGGGGCTATCCCACATGTGATGTTCCTCCCCAAGCAGGTGCCAGTGCTAGTTATATACATATCCTATTTTGCTTGGCTGGGGCTGAATAATACTACACCCTTTATAATGAAGATTTAGCTCTTAACTCACTTTAGTTTAGCTACGTGACAAAGTTTATGAGCGTGGTAAGCTATGATTAGCTGGTTAGTGCATAAGTCTACATACGTGTCATTTACACACATTTGTAAGAGTAACTATTATTAGTGTCAGTAAAAGATCAGTTTCGTTGTAGACGGTAAGGTCATATTGGGATATATCCGTGTTGTGCCGTGATATCAATCATCTTTGTTTGCACAAGTGTTCCTGTTCTGAGATGGTTTTTACTCTTTAAACTTCCTTATATCTCAAGTTAACTGATTGAAAAAGAGTATGACCCCGGTTTCAGACTATGACTTTGTGAGTCACATTAATATGACCACCAATTAATATCTGGAGTAACCGCCATGTGAAGCACGGACAGCAGTGAGACGGGCTGGGAGTGCCTCAATAAAGTCCGGGAAGGTGGTCACAGGTTGTCTTATTTTCTAGCCCAAGTTTGTTGCCTGATTTTCCTTCCCCCACAACAAGCATCTTTGGGAATGCAAAATATCAATATGTTATCCCTATTGTAAAATTGTCAGGTCTTGGTTTTGGGCCTTGCCTGCCTTCCTACCTACATAGGACCTTGCCTACCTACCTGGGGCCTTGCCTTACTTCCTACCTACATAGGACCTTGCCTACCTACCTGGGGCCTTGCCTTGCTTCCTACCTACATAGGACCTTGCCTACCTATCTGGGGATTTGCCTTACTTCCTACCTACATAGGACCTTGCCTACCTACCTGGGACCTTGCCTTACTTCCTACCTACATAGGACCTTGCCTACCTACCTGGGACCTTGCCTTACTTCCTACCTACATAGGACCTTGTCTATCTGCCTGCCTACCTACCTATGGCCCTGTGTAACTGCCTACCTACCTGGGACCTTGTCAAACTACTCTCCTGGGGGCTTTCCTACCTGCTTATCTTCCTGGAGCATTGCCTACCTACCTATCTGGGTCCTAGACTATTTGCCTACCTGGGGCCTTACCGATTATATGGGAGGGGCCCCATTGAAAAATTTGCTATGGGGCCCAACCATTTCTAGTTACACCACAGGTTATCAGATTGTATGAGTTAGGTTTAGCCTATGAATACTACTAGTCTACCAAAGATCTGGTTATATTATAGTCTAGTATTGCTTACTGTACTTTTTCTGTCAAAACCGGGTGAAATAAATACTAAACCCAAAATCACAATTATGGCGAGTTTCCTTGTTATAAATATTTATCACCTATCTGCATTATAGTCTATATGAGGTCAAGTGAGCTCACTTGGATGTGACACATTAGCTCTCATGAGGCTAGCTTCTCTGTCACTCAATCACCTCAAGGGTCTTCACGGTCAGGGAAACCTACACCTCTCACCATGCGTCATTGACTCTATCTCTGTACAGTATAACAACATTATTAAAGGAGTTGTCTCACTACATTGATTCATCTGACCTCAGTCCTGTTTCCTTGGTTTCATTTTGAATTCAGGGGTGTGTTTACTGGCTTCTACTAAGCTGCAGTAGAAGCCAGGTCTGTAGCTATAGCAACCAGTGCTGGCAGCCTATCATGAGAGATTGAACAGGTCTGTAGCTATAGCGACCTGAGGAGCTGATGCAGCCCATACAAGAGGGGATATCTAGGAATAGGTACGACATTGTTTACTGGACATATATTGCAAAGTGAATTTTTTTTTGCAAGAACTTTAACATAAAAAGCAATCCTTAAAGTGAGACAACCCCTTTAAGTATTAGGGACCATTTTTTGAAAGCAAAGCATGTTGGGAGGTGTAGGTCAGTAGTGCCAGCTTTCTCCCTACTAAGGTTTAATAGAAATCAGTATATCTGGCAGCCTAGGACATATCAATACATGCAACGAAGGGTTAGATGTGGGATTTATGGTACCAGACCTATAACCTGAATGTTTTAGTTCATAAACCTGGATATCTCCTGTAACCTCACCACTTTCTTGTATGCAGGGCTCTGCAGATCTCTCGGAGCTCCACACCCTGTACTTTGATGTGCTTGCTTCTTCAGACAGTTGTGATCCCAACAATCCCTTGTACGTTGTGTCACCTCAATGTGAACTATACACCTGGAAAGAGAACAGGACGGCAGAGGACAGGTGAGTCATAGTCATGCAAGCTACTCAGTAAGGGTGATGTGGATGTCATCAAGGTGAGGAGCTCCTCTTATCATTTATGCATCACTAGATTATGCCCGTATTACTTCCCTGCTCTGAAGTCTGTGCGATATGCTGAGCCTTGCTGGAACATTAGGACTAATGTTATTCTTTGGATTTGGATCCGGCTGGTTCGACCCTACCCGAATTTTTTGGGTGATTGTGCAGGAATGATGTGAATGATCACCAGCCTTTCTACAGACAGTGCATTTTGCTATCTGGAAAAGAGATGGTAATTGTCCGTACGGCTTTCTCACAGTCACCAGCAAAATTAGGTTTCGGCCAAACCAGCCAAGCCCAAATTTGAACCGCAACACTAATTAAGACCTAATGACATAAAGTCCAACAATACAGTTGGCTTAGACCAACACATGATGGCCCCAAAAAATCCAGCTGGGCAAAGAGTAGAAAAATCCCAACTAATTCAATGACCCAGAATTTTCAGGAGCCAAATGGAAAAGTGAAATCATTGGAGAAAGAGGGGCGTTCCCTCGAAACGTTGCTGTAGCAGCACAGATGCTGAGGGCTCCGCTGGCTGTACTATAGAACCATTATGAAAACTCAACAGGATTTGCATCCTGCTCACTGCCCAGCTTCTCCCAGCTAGTCTTCATGGTCTCTGCATGGGCATAAAGGGCGACATGTATGATTTTTGTTGCCCAGCGCGACAATTTTTCTGTGCATAAAAATAGCCTAGAATGTGCCTGATTTGTGAACCCGCTTTACAGCGGGTCATAAATGAGGCGCATTCTAGCGCTACGGTGCCATTTCTGGCTCAGGTATATCACTTTGAAACTACTCTACCTGTTCCAGCAGTAATGCGCCTAGAAATGCCGTAACGAAGCTATAAATGTGCAGCTTCGTACAGTTCTAGTGCGCACCGCCTCCCGCACGCCCCCCGATCCCAAACGCATTACTTGCGCTTTGTAATGCGCCCAGGAGTAGCGTGCGGGAGGGATTTCACCACAGTGAACGGTGCTGCGCTGGATATTGGGCTGAAAAGACGCCAGATATCTGGCGCAGCCCCATTCATACATGTCGCCCAAAGTGTTCAATGGACAATTTTGTCTCGACATATCCGAGTATAGCACTGTTTTTCTATTTTTGATATAATTTTGCTTTTATCCCATGTTTAATTATTGACGGATATCACATTAAAAGTCAAAGTTGTGATTTGATAAGATGGTCTGCCATACATATTTAAGTATGATATGGAGCTAATAAGAGGTTCTTTTGTGGATCACTATTAGGGTATGTTCACACGGTGTAATTGCGGGGTGTACAGTACACCCCGCAGTTACGCCGGGTGTTTGGGAGTCGCGCTAATCGGCGCATACTCCCGTGACGTGGGGACTGTTATTGTTTACGCGCCGTGAACAAGTGGCATGTCACTTATCTCCCCGCGCGTACAATACGATCGTATTGTACGAGCAGGGAGAGGAGGCGTAATCCATAGTTCTCTATGAGAACTATGGATTACCGTAATTTCGGCAATTTCCGTAATTACCATAATATCAGAGCGCAAATAAGTCGCGAAATGCGCTCCGAGATGTGTCCGTGTTCACACGGCCTGTTCAATAGGTTTTGGATATATTTTCGATCCGAAAAACACATTCAAAAGCGTTGCGTCAATCGCATTCAAAATGCATCTAACACGTATCCAACATGCAGGTGTGTGTTTGGATGCGTTTTGGCTGCAGCAGGATCGCACCCTATGGTTATAGGCATAGTTGGCAACTTTTGAAAATGAAAAAGCAGGAGATACTAGTGGGCGGCACGCGTTTGCCAGGTAGATGCCCCCATTGTTTGCCAGGTAGATGCCCCCATTGCTTTCCAGGTAGTGCCCCCTCTGTTGCCAGGTAGATGCCCCCATTGTTTGCCAGGTAGTGCCCCCATTGTTGCCAGGTAGACCCCCCATTGTAGCCAGGTAGTGCCCCTTTTAGTAGCCAGGTAGTGCCCCCTTTAGTAACCAGGTAGTGCCCCCTTTAGTAGCCAGGTAGTGCCTCCATTGTTGCCAGGTAGTGCCTCCATTGTAGCCAGGTAGTGCCCCCCATTGTAGCCAGGTAGTGCCCCCATTGTTAGCCAGGTAGTGCCCTCTCTGTTGCCAGGTATTGCCCCCATTGTAGTCAGGTAGACCCCCCATTGTAGCCAGGTAGACCCCCCATTGTAGCCAGACAGTGCCCCTCTAAAACTAATAAAAATAAAATAATAAAATCCACTTACTTGACCAGGCTCCTGCAGAGCGGCCGCTCCGGACGATCTCCTCAGCAGTGTCACAGGGGAAGTGAGTGCAGCCGCGCGTCACTTCCTCTGTGATGCTGACATGTGTGCGGCGCACAGCGGCGCTGGACATACAGGGGGAGAAGGTCGGAGGGAGCGCTCCCTCCTGCCACCTCCCTGCACAGCGAGGTTCCGGGCGGGTGAAGCGGGCGCAGCGCTCGCTTCACCCGCCTGTGGGAACGGACCGGCGGCGCCAGAGTAGCGCACTAGCGCTACACCCGCGCCACGGTCATTTAAAGGACCCCCGCCGCCAGCCAACTCCCCCGGGAGGGCGGGGGACCCCAAATAGCGAGACCCCCCCGCCAAAAACGGGAGAGTTGGCATGTATGGTTATAGGGCGTCTGCTGCATCAAGCAGATCAAGAATTGACATGACAATTCTTAGAACGGATCCGAAAGAAGTATGTAAACACGCATCAGCAATCACTCGTCTGAACACTGATGCGTGTTTTACATTTAAAGCAATGTAAATCACACTGCTCATTGTTAGATGCGTGTTTGGGTCCGTTTAGGGTCCGAAACACAGATCCAAACACGCATCTAAGAAACGGATCCAAATTCAGATCCAACACGCCGTGTGAGAATACCTTTTGTGGTACTCAGTGAATTAATGGTTAATCTGTTGGAACATTAACAAAAGTGACTTCCAAGTGAATGCACAACAAGGACTGGGCGCACTGCAGGTTATTATGCCTTATTGCAAGTGAGTGCCCATAGCAACCAATCAGAGCGCCCCTTTCATTTCATATAGGGCTCTGGAAAAATGAAAGGGGAGCTCTGATTGGTTGCTATGGGCAACAAAGAAAGTCTTAGACCTAGATAGTTGTCATACATGTGGCCCATAGTGATATCAATGGAATAGCCAAGGTCAGAACTATGGGCCACATGTATGAAAATTGGCTAGGACTAAAATTCACTTTGTTGCCCATAGCAACCAATCAGAGCGCTCCTTTCATTTCATGTAGTGCTCTGGAAAAATGAAAGGGATGCTCTGATTGGTTGCTATGGGCTCTGATTGGTTGCTATGGGCAACAAAGTGAGTTTTAGACCTAGATAGTTTTCATACACGTGGCCCTATTTTTCTGCTGCCTGCTTTGACCTTCTGCTAGATCCCTCCCAACCTCAACAACATTGTGAATGGATGTTTTGCTGGGCCTGGAACATGACCTGCATACGAATGCTTGAAAGCAACATTTTCCTGGATTTTAATTGATACTTAAAAAAATATTCTACAAAATCCAGTAAAATACACTGGACTCACAGCGCCTAGACCAAGGCCTAATGCATATGGCGTATTCTAGCTCTGTACAAATCCTTGAATAGTATAAAGCCATAAAGTAAATGTCCTCACTGTACCACTGCATGATGTGTGAATCCAATGTTGTATTACAGAGCTATTTATCCCTATAAGTTTTGCTAATAGGAAAGGCTACAAAATATAAATATTCAGTGACCTCTTTGTGTGACTTTATACATACTGATTATATTATTTACTATATATTTCCACTTTACTCGGTTAAAAAGTATGAAGCTGTATGTTGTACATACACAATAGCCCCTCAACATACACTAATAGGTTCTGGGACAACCATTGTATGTTGAGAACATAACTCTATCGAAAACTGGAAATTGGTTCTAGGACGACAATTTTATTGTGAAACCATAAATGGTAATTGGTTCCAAAGCCCCAAATTGTCAACAACATAAGGCAAAATGGAGATGAAAGAAAATGAAGCAGATACCAATACAGATAAAGCAAGTTCTTCTATATAATATCAGAGAGAGCTGCTGAAAGCTGGAAATCACTTTCTATGATGAGGACAGTAGCTTCTTTGGGTCATGGACTTTATACACAATGTATCAGAAAATAGAAAATAGGACCCTCACCTGAAGCCCAAAGAAGCCGCTCATCCTGGCACATATACATAAGTACAGGACATGTAGTACCGCACTGTACTGTAGAGAGGCGCTACTAGACCACCAATCACTCTATGCACCTCACTAATACATGTAAGAGCAGTACAGGACATGTAGTACAGCACTGTACTGTAGAGAGGAGCTACTAGACCGTCAATCACTGCATGCACCTCATTAATACATGTAAGAGCAGTACAGGACATGTAGTACTGCACTGTACTGTAGAAAGGAGCTACTAGACCACCAATCACTGCATGCACCTCACTAATACATGTAAGAGCAGTACAGGACATGTAGTACAGCACTGTACTGTATAGACGCGCTACTAGACTGGCAATCACTGCATGTACCTGCTTTTGAGATTTTTACGGCTTCTATGTCGGCCTCCCTTTTGGTCACCAAGCAAGGAACCTCAGGAGGCTCTCTCTCCTTCCAGGGTTTTAGCAAATTGACATGGTAAATCTGAAATGGTTTCCTCTTCCCTGGCTGGTGAACCTTATAATTCACCTCCCCCACCTTTTCAACTATCTCGTAGGGGCCCTGCCACTTAGCGAGGAATTTGCTTTCAATGGTGAGTACGAATACTAGTACCCTGTCTCCCGGGTTAAAGTGCCTTATCCTGGCGGACCTATTATAGACTCGGGCCTGCGCTTCTTGTGCTTGAAGAAGATGCTCCTTGACAATCGGCATCACCCTGGACATCCTCTCCTGCAGTTGGGCCACATGCTCCACTACGCTCTTATGAGGGGTGACCTCACTCTCCCAAGTTTCCTTGGCAACATCTAAGAGTCCTCTAGGATGTCTCCCATACAAAAGCTCGAAGGGTGAAAAACCGGTGGAGGCTTGGGGTACCTCTCTAATTGAGAACAGCAAGTACGGTAAGAGACAGTCCCAATCCCGCCCATCCTTCTCTACCACTTTCCTCAGCATGGCCTTCAGGGTCTTGTTAAAACGCTCCACGAGACCGTCCGTCTGCAGATGGTAGACTGAAGTGCGCAGCTGCGTAACTTTCAACACCTTACACAGCTCCCTCATTACCTTCGACATGAATGGGGTTCCCTGATCCGTCAAGATCTCCTTGGGAATTCCTGTGCGGGAGAAGACGTAGAACAGCTCCCGTGCAATATTACGGGATGAGGGGTTCCTGAGAGGGATGGCCTTCGGGTAATGGGTGGCGTAATCAACAATGACCCGAATGTACTGGTGACCCCTCGCTGACTTCACCAATGGCCCTACCAAATCCATCGCTATCCTATCAAAAGGGACCTCAATGATTGGTAGCGGAACCAGAGGGCTAAGGAAATGTGCTAATGGGGATGTGACCTGGCAGGTGGAACCCGATTGGCAGAAATCCCTAATTTCCCGGTAACACCCTGGCCAATAGAAACGCTGTAGTATCCTCTCAAGCGTTTTGTCTGCAACGAAATGCCCCACTAACACATGGGTGTGGGTCATATCCAGGACCATATGCCTATTGGGACCTGGAACCAATAACTGTTCTACCACCTCGTCCCTGATTTTGGTGACTCGGTATAACAAGTCTTGATTTAGGGCAAAATGCGGAAACCAACTCTCTGCCTCCGACACCTGGGGTAACCCATTGAGAACCGTCACATTTTCCCGGGCCCCTTTTAGGGTCAAGTCCTGCATTTGGGCGGTACCAAAATTTTGTCTAGATACCTCCAACTCGGGGACAGGCTCGTCCGATGAGACCTCTTCCTCATTATCTTCCACCAGGACTGAAAAAGGGAACTCTGGGATTGTCTCATGTTCCCCCCCAGCGGCCTGGTCCAGGCACCATGTGGGACTTGGCAGAGACGGTTTTCGCCACAGGCCCCAGAACAGAGGGCAGTCATGGCCCACAATCACATTGTGCAATAGACCCTGCACCACTCCAACATTGTGTGACACGGTACCCCAGCCTGTCTCAAGTTTAACCCGGGCCACTGGGTAAACCCTTGTGTCCCCGTGGATACACGTGACCCCTAATTTTTCCCAGGGACCAACACATATGGGAGCGAGGCCGATCTGAGAGTAACTAAACTCCCTGAGTCCAGTAGTCCTGAGACCATGGTGCCATTCACTGTAAGTTTACACATCTGGGGTTCCTCCCCATTGGTTAATACAGCGCTGCATGCCGGATGTGCAAAGAGGGAACTGTGTCGGGTCGCGGAGCAGTCCATGGGCTCCGCAGTGAGGGGACACTGGGCTGCTATATGTCCCGAGCCCTGACATCTCCAGCACACAATATTCCTGGGCATTCCTTTTGGCACCGGGTCTGGGCTTCCCCTGGCCTTGGCACGACCCTCCCGGGGAGTCTTGGCTCCTGGCTTCTGTACGTCCCAGTCTCTCCGGCCCTCCCAGTACGGGGATTTCAGGATCCCCGGGCCCCCCAGGGACCTCTCCATAGCGTGGAATCTCTCTACCAGTCCCACTAGGTCATCCGCCGTCTGAGGATCACCCTGTGCAACCCAGCACTGCACAGAATGCGGAAGAGAGTGCATAAATCGGTCCATAACCACCCGCTCCACCATTTGCGCTGGGGAGCATATCTCGGGCTGCAGCCATTTTTGGACCAGATGCAACAAGTCAAATAGCTGCGACCTCGGAGGTTTGGCCTTACTGTATGCCCACTGGTGTACCCTCTGAGCCCAGACCGCTAATGTAACACCCAAGCGTGCCAGAATCTCCGATTTTAATTTAGAGTACTCTTTTGCGTCCTGTAAGGCGAGGTCATAATAGGCCTTTTGGGGCTCCCCAGTTAAATAGGGGGCCAGAACCTCAGCCCATTGCTCCGGCGGCAGCGCCTCCCGGTCGGCGACCCGTTCAAACACCATGAGGAATGCTTCGATGTCATCTTCCGGAGTCATCTTCTGGAGAGCTTCCCTGACGGTCCTTCTAGCCCAATTACCATCATCACGTGTTGGCGGAGCGGGAGGTTCCCGGGCCTGCACGGCATCCGTCAACATGGACATCTGCTGCATCAGCAGCTGATTGGTTGCCTGCTGCGCCTGCAGGGCTTCAGTATGAGCTATCTGTTGCTGCTCTGTGGTTTGCTGCTGCTGCAGATTCGCCTGAACCAGGTGCTTAATGAGCTCCTCCATGTTAGCAGTTGTAGCTTGGCTCTGTACTGCTGTTTTGACCCAGGACATGGATGGTGGGTCTGTGCCCGCGTCCTCCAACCACTTGTGGGGATGTAACTCAGTGGTAGCACAAACACACCATTCTCAGCGTATGTTTTAGAGTCTCTTGGCCTTTATTCAGCCACAAATTATACAGCCAACGGGAAAAAAGTGCATACGGGCTTAACTTCAGCCCAAACAAAATACAAATAAACAGTCCGTGTAGATAACTCACAGTCTCTGTAAGTCCAGCAGTTCTTGTTCCCCACCCAGATCAGGGGAATGTGGTATCTAGTGGACGGTAGGATGCAGCTCAAACTTCCACGTCTTGTCCCAGTCAAGCAAAATCTCTGACTGAGAACCACCACACCCATCCTCCAAACTACCTGCCTTAAGTAGGCCTCAAAACCAGGCCTGGATGCCTGGGAGCAATCCACCCACCCTGCTCTTTGAACTGCTCCAGAAAAGCCTGACTCAAATCCACTGCTATTCCAGCAGTCATACTAACAAAACAAATGTCAGTACCATATCGATACTGACGTACGGCTAATAGGTAACACTCTTTTGCTTTTGGACTCTATGGGTGACATGTCAAAAAAGAGGCGCTGCCAGTTTTAAGGCACATTAAATGAGTATATAGTGCGCCTGAATGAAAGAACCTGTCAAAAATCTGGCGTCTGGTATACCGTGCATGGTATAATTGATGCGTCTAATCTAGGCACATAGCAAAACGTAGGCGCATAGCATACCATTGCTAGCATATTTGATGCGCTTACTTTCGGTACATTCAAATGTGTCGTGCCCTGGCGTATAATGTGCCTATTTTTGGTGTACTGCAGTTCATTTATATAGAGAATAGGGCATCAACAGTTTTTTGGCGCAAAATACATTAAAAAAAGGCGCAGCGCTAATGGGACATGTCGCCCTATTGGACAAAAATGCAAGGTAGACCGCTCTTTTGTTTCTATTGTCTCCTATGGCTCCTTTTTGGTATATGTCCAATACCTTTTTCAAGTTATCCTGATGGATACCTACCCTGGAGGCAGGAAACATTATGTGAATGGAGCCTAATTGTACACAGTAAAAAGAGAGTTGCTAAAAACACTTATTTGAATAAAATATAGCAATATACCCTCGATAGAGGAATGGTATGCAGAGATTGATTCCATGCAAAGAATGGAGGAGCTGATTTCACATAGTGATGATCAATTGCTTAGGTGCCAGCACACCTGGTTTCACTGGACCACTTTTAAGACCTCCCAGTTGTATCTCTCCATCTTTAGCTAAGGCCGCACTCTTCATGATCTCATTGGACGGGTCTTAGCTGGGGGTTCGTCCCCGAATTTAGAAGACCCTGGGGGGGTGAGGGAGCTATCTGTGGCCTAGCAGTACTGTCCTGGACATGGCGCAGGGCATGAGATTATCCCTGTATTTCGTCTTTTCCCCCCTCATTCCCCTTCCATTCCTCTTGTTGTCTGTAGGGTCTGCGTGCTTTGTGTAATGTGTTGTTTGTCTATGTAACTGTTGTCCTCTACTGTACTCCAGTTGGGAGTTTGGGTGTTGGTACACCTCTACACAATACATTGGATTACGACAAGATGTTAATGTAACTTGTTTAGTTCATTATTCCAAGTTGATCACATGTCTTGGTTGTAAGATATGCACTTATGATACTGGCATTATTGGTGCGGAAATCCGCACATATGTTACTTTACTTTATGCTACTATTTGTAATACTTCAATTTCTTAAATAAAATTATGCTTTGAATTTGAAAAAAAAAATATAGCAATATACAAAAGTTTGCAATTCCATGACTTAGGCTGGGTTCACAGGACATATTGTTTCTCTAAATAAGCCATGTGATACCCGGCAGAAATCTGAGGGACATCCTTGTCTTCTGCCATGTATTTCACTTCTTTCTTCACACTGATTTCACCACCTTTTAGGACGCATCTGCATTCAACTGGGCTTTTCCAAGTTCTCGCTTCCAACGTGTTTTCCGTGCCGAATACGTGTAAAAACTTGCATTTGCCTTTTTTGTACAGATTGTATAACACATCTAATGATGATTAAAGAAATGTACCATGTGCCCCAATAGTGCATATTCCCACACACAGCAGAGGCAGTTCAGATATGTTTTTAAGGTGTATTTTGGTGCATAAAATCTGCATGTCATGCATCAAAATATATGTGACAAAAACACTGTGTGAACCTGGCCTTAAGGTATTTCTCATTGTATGCTATTTGCTTCTCAAAATGACATTTATCAGAGAAGATGATGGTTATTATTGCACCAGGATTGGTATGTTGTGGATAACATCAAATATCTATTTTCAGATGGAGGGAAAACTTTTCTGTTACCCATGTGACTTGTACAGACATCAGAGATAAAATCAGTTCTACGGTAAGACCTGAATTCCATTGACATTTGCTATCTTTGAAGGAAATGTTATTCCAATTGAAAATACTTGGCCTGCAAATCGTGTAGGAACATCTAGAGTGAACATTAAAGGGGTATGAGCACCTTGGACATTTATGGGCTCTTCACAGCATAAATGTCTAAAAGATGCAGGTTCCACCTCTGGGACCAGGAACCTACGTGCTGATACATCCAGACAGAGAATAAATGGAGATGCCAGGCTCAGACTGGCCCACAGGAGAATAGGGGTACCCCGGTGGGAGACCTGGGGCAGCCTTTCAGGGAGATAGAGAGGCAGAGTGCAACAGTCATGTGCAGTTATGTACTGTAGCTGTAAGGTGGGCCCCAACAATTAACTCCACTGGTGGGTCTTAAGCTCCTCTCCTGTGTGGTGACAGCAGAGAAACTCTTCTCCTGTACAATGCCAGCAAAGAAGTTCTTCTCCTTCACCGTACCATCAAAGAAGCTCTTCACCTTCACCGTACCATCAAAGAAGCTCTTCACCTTCACCATACCATCAAAGAAGCTCTTCACCTTCTCCACTCCATCATAGAGGCTCTTCACCATACTATCAAAGAAGCTCTTCATCTTCACCGCACCATCAAAGAAGTTCTTCACCTTCTCCGCTTCATTATAGAAGCTCTTCACCTTCACAGTACCAGCAAAGAAGTTTTTCTCCTGCAAGACTACATCAGAGAAGCTCTTCTGTAGATTCACTACAACAAAGTTCTTGAGCACCTTGGACATTTATGGCCTCTTCACAGCATAAATGTCTATAAGATGCAGGTTCCACCTCTGGGAACAGGAACCTACATGCTGATACATCCAGGAAGATAATAAATGGAGAGACTAGGCTCAGATTGGCTCACAGGAGAACAGGGGTACTCCAGTGGGAGACCTGGGGCAGCCTTTCAGGGAGATAGAGAGGCAGAGTGCAACAGTCATGTGCAGTTATGCACTGTAGCTGTAAGGTGGGCCCCAACAATTAACTCCACTGGTGGGTCTTAAGCTCCTCTCCTGTGTGGTCACAGCAGAGAAACTCTTCTCCTGTACAATGCCAGCAAAGAAGTTCTTCTCCTTCACCGTACCAGCAAAGAAGCTCTTCACCTTCACCGTACCATCAAAGAAGCTCTTCACCGCACCATCAAAGAAGCTCTTCACCGCACCATCAAAGAAGCTCTTCACCTTCTCCGCTCCATCATAGAGGCTCTTCACCATACCATCAAAGAAGCTCTTCATCTTCACCGCACCATCAAAGAAGTTCTTCACCTTCTCCGCTTCATTATAGAAGCTCTTCACCTTCACAGTACCAGCAAAGAAGTTTTTCTCCTGCAAGACTACATCACAGAAGCTCTTCTGTAGATTCACTACAACAAAGTTCTTGAGCACCTTGGACATTTATGGCCTCTTCACAGCATAAATGTCTATAAGATGCAGGTTCCACCTCTGGGAACAGGAACCTACATGCTGATACATCCAGGAAGATAATAAATGGAGAGACTAGGCTCAGATTGGCTCACAGGAGAACAGGGGTACTCCAGTGGGAGACCTGGGGCAGCCTTTCAGGGAGATAGAGGGGCAGAGTGCAACAGTCATGTGCAGTTATGTACTGTAGGTGTAGGGTGGGCCCCAACAATCAACTCCACTCAGACAAGTCCACTCAACATGCAACTTAATCTTATAGTAGTTTGATGACCAACTCCACTGGTGAGTCTTAAGACTGAACATCACTGGTGTGAGCCCCAGGTAGCCCAGTTTGACAATGGTAGAGGTAGTCATCCATGTACATAGCTGCCTCCTTTCACTTCTATGGGACCAAAATGAACAGCCAAGCTGACTGAAAAGAGCCATGTACATTCACGACCACCTCTCCATTCCTTTCCTGCCTGGATGGAGGTCGTTTGTGAGACCCCCGCTCTCCACTTAGGTGTGGGTCCTAGAGCAGGAACTCGCATCCATTAGATATTTATGGAATGTCCTGTAGGTATTCCATAAATGTTCACGGTGTGTAAAGAATATGAATCTGTGAATCCATCTTGGTGGTGGTGTAATGATTTGCGTATGGGTTCTTGTAAGACATTAGACCCAAAATATCAAATAAGACTAATTTAAATTTCACCCCTCTCCACCCTCCACACATGTGTAGCTCTTTCCAGGCAGAGTCTTCCCACCTTCTAATTAGGACAATACATCATGTCACAAAGCTCATAGTAAATTTAAGCTGGTTCAAAAAAACATGGAAAGGTTCTCATAGTATTCCAACCACCAGATCCCGAACCAACAAAAAAAAAATTGTAGATTCTGGTGGAACAGCAGATGTGCAGAATGAATATATAACTGTGTGACCCTAGGATCCTACATAGGATTCTACAGGAAAATATCCAGCATCTTGTTTAGTTTATTTCAAAAACAAATCAGGCTGCTCTTAGGCGATGTTCACATGATGGATTCTTCCATTGGAAATATCTATTGTGGATCCACAGCCGAAACGCATGATGATGTCCTCAGGATTTGTGCTGCAGATTTGTATTTTGTATCAGCGGAGTTTTGTCACTAATTAGACCTACAATGCTTTCATTTGTTGCATTCACATAGAAACTGCATCAATAAGTGACGTCACGTATATTTCCAAATCGTTAATTTATACATTCAAATCAGGAAAATCTGAACCAAACTATGGTGCACATTCCAGGCAGAATTCATATAGATTCTGGTACAGAATGCACTAAATTTCCCAAATTGAAATCAGATGGAAATGTCTCCATGTGAACATGGTCGTAGAGTAAAGAAGTGAGTCTAGGCAATACTTAATAGTAGAATGAACTAGCCCGTGAGTGTACACATAGAGGTATATGAATATGCCATAGTTTAGAATGGCCCAATACATGTACAGATCTGTATCTGCAGAGTTGTAACATTGTATAATTTATGCATTGTTTTTACATCTTATGTACTTACATCAACCATCTTAAAGGGGTTTTCTCACTAAAATGATTAGCTTTTTATATGTAGGGAAAGGTAAATGAATACTATTACCAAATACATTGCTGTTTTGATTTTGCTTTGGTCAGGAGATAAAGAAAATGTTATCTGCTCTTAGAGTACACAAGCTTCCCTGGTTACTGACTGCCTCTCCCCACCTCTTCCTGCTTTCTCTTATCTATCATTGCTCCAAGCTGCCGTCAGTCAGTCAGTTTGAACACAGCGAGTCACTCCCTGTAGAGTCTTGTCTCTAGCAACAGAGTTTGTTTACCTAGTTAAGTGTATAGCTTTCTATCTTTAGAGTCCTGCAGCCTTGTATACTACACTTTATAAATCTGCTGCATTCATGTCACTGTAACAGGAATAGCTAAAAACAGCTGAGCTGATATGCCAGTCACTGCTATAGACCCACCCAAAGCCTGATCAGGAAGTGTGAGTCTGAAGCTGCCTTTTAAACTGTATGGTGAAAAAAAAACATTAAAGGATTACAGCAGTTGTTATCTCCTGCTTGTTTACAGAAGGTTTCCTAGGTTACTGACGACCATCTCTCTCTGCTCCAGCAGCCCTGTTTGAGATGATGTTACTTCTTGCTGTTTCTTATCAGCAGCACAGGAGCCTGTTTAAAGGTTTATGGTTTGTCATTAAGACAGATAGAGCTGTAGGCTTGTTCCCTACTGTTAAAACGCCTTTATAACGAATGTCCCTTTAACAGACTCAGCTAGCAATAGCAAAGCTGAAATGTCAGTCAAAGCTGTAGAACCACCCGCAGCCTGAATAGGAAATAGGAGCCTGAGTATGAAGAGCGGGCTCTTTGAAACTGCCAGATGGGAAAACCCCTTTAAAGGGGTTTTCTCCGTATAGGCTTTCGCAGACATGAGCTGTTTC
Source organism: Phyllomedusa bahiana (assembly GCA_025379985.1). Taxonomy (NCBI): domain Eukaryota; kingdom Metazoa; phylum Chordata; class Amphibia; order Anura; family Hylidae; genus Phyllomedusa; species Phyllomedusa bahiana. The sequence goes on from JAODAL010001932.1 coordinate 83,521, forward strand.
TCTCTCTCTTACAGCTTCAAATCCAGGGGTGTGTCTCTCTTCAGAGTAGGCAGGTCTTCCCTCACCAAAGACTGGTGACATCATCATTCAGTGTGAGCAGTGAAAGGGAAAGGATGTCACACCTCTGGATACCTCCTGCAGTGGTCAGTTCTCATGCCTGGAGAGCTGTCACCTCCCTCCACAAGCTCCTTGTAACCAAAACACCTGCATCGCTGTAAACAGTTATAAATACACCCTGAACTGATGAGTTCAGGGTGAGAAATGTAAACTGCTCCCTCTGTTATCAGGCAGAAGGTAGAGGGGGAGCAGAGTGCATAAGGGTGTGTTATATGGGTGGGGGTGAGCAGAGTGCATAAGGGTGTGTTATATGGGTGGGGGGGAGCAGAGTGTATAAGGCTGTGTTATATGGGGGAGAGTGAATACAGCAGCTAGAGACTCAGTAATTGCCCAGATGATTCACATAGAGCTGTTACTGGGAAAGTAGCAGAGAGGAGCTCAGACAGTCTTTATTACACACCTCAGGGTGCAGTGAAAAACAATGAGAACATAGACAGCAGCCAACAGCAGCCAACTGAAAGCCAGTTTCAGTTTTGTTTTCACACAGCTCATAGGGGAGTCCAGGACAGCCAATCATAGCACAGGGGGCGTTTCCCATTCAGAGGGTATGTCCCGACCAGGGCTGAACTAAATATCAGGCAGCCAATCACAGCAAAATGGGCGTGGCCCAAACCTCAGGCTTCAGATTTAACTTTAGACACTCACAGATTAGCTCATAGCTGCTATATTAAATGATTTAGGTAATACAAACCAATTGCAAAAGTGCTTATTTTTACTGTCCCCATCATTATAGATATGATGTTTGTAGCAAGAAAACCACTTTAAGTCTTAGTTTTAGTAGATTGTACAAAATAGTGTTATTTTATTTTTCAGCTAATATTATTTTATTGTGTTCTTCAGAGTTGGGGACTGAGAAATATCTATGAAGAGGTGTCTGGAATTTTTGAAGCAGAAGGCGAGATGCAGTTTTCAGGAAATCTTGGGAGCTTCCCTACCAAGCCTCAACAAAGAGGCAACACTCCTGTACAGAGAGGCTTCACACCTGTCACTTCTGTAAAAGAACAGAGAAGTCCTTCCTCCATAAAGTCCCAGCAAAGGAGTAACTCACCTGCAAGGTCTCAGCAGAGGAGTTCCTCTCCTGCAAATTTCCTGCAAAGAGCATCATCTTCTGGGCCACCACTACAGAAGAGTTTCTCCTCTGTAGCAGGTCAGCAAAGAAGTTCTTCTCCTGTAAGACTCCATCAAAGAAGCTCCTCTCCTGTGTGGTCACAGCAGAGAAACTCTTCTCCTGTACAATGCCAGCAAAGAAGTTCTTCTCCTTCACCATACCATCAAAGAAGCTCTTCACCGCACCATCAAAGAAGCTCTTCACCTTCACCATACCATCAAAGAAGCTCTTCACCGCACCATCAAAGAAGCTCTTCACCTTCTCCGCTCCATCATAGAGGCTCTTCACCATACCATCAAAGAATCTCTTCACCTTCACCGCACCATCAAAGAAGCTCTTCACCTTCTCCGCTCCATCATACAAGCTCTTCACCTTCACAGTACCAGCATAGAAGTTTTTCTCCTGCAAGACTACATCAGAGAAGCTCTTCTGTAGATTCCATACAACAAAGTTCTTCTCCTGCAAGGTCTCAACAAAGTAGTTCTTCTCCTGGTAGGTCCTGGCAACAAAATGCTGCCTTCCCAAAAACACAGGACAGTAACTCTTCACAGTTGAGATCCCCACAGAAAATAAAATCTCCCAATGAGTCCTATCAAAGGACTCCCACATCTGTGAAAGAACAGCAGAGATGTGCTTCCCCTGTCAGAACACAGCAGAGAAGTGCTTCTCCTGGAAGAACACAATGTGCCACCAGTCTGAGATCACAACAGAGGAGCACATCTCCTGCCAGAACACGGCTTAGGTCTACCTCACCTGCCAGAACGCCACCAAGAAGCACGTCACCCGCCAGACCACAGACCAGAAGTACTACAGCTTTCAGAGAGCAGCAGAAAAGTGTGTCCTCAGCAATTCTTAAGAGTACCACCTCTCCATCCGCGTCACAACCAAAGAGTATGGCTGATGTGGGCCACACTGGGAATGTCAGCAGAAGATCTTCACTACCACAAACAGGTCATTTAGCATGATTTTTTATCCTTCTTTTAGGTTAAAGCAACATCATAAGTGAAGGGCAGGCTTGTTTCTAGGCTAAAATGTCACCTCCCCCACACATGAACAGGTTGATCCACACCGCAACCAGTTCTTGACCAGGCCCCGCTATACTCTCCTTCCTGAGCAGATATTCATTTTTTTTAGAACACATGGGTTTAATAGCTGTAATGATTCTGTCTTTATTCATGATACGTGAGGTTTTATTTTTCTGTAATTTTTATTCGATTTTTAATAATTTCAAGGAAAATGGTAATTTTTTTAAAAGTCTGTTTTTAAATTTTTATTTTTTTTAACAGCGAAAGTGAGGCTAAATTTGTGTAATTATGCCACTTTTCCATCACAAATGTTTATATATAGGGGATATAACTTTTGGGACTGTCGGGGGTGGAGATTAAAGTTGTGGCTTGGGCTGTCAGGTTTTTAAAAATATTATTTTTCTGTTTTTATTTTATTAATTTTGATATTGTGCTTCACATATTTTCAGAAAAACACCTCTAAGGGGCATTTTTACATAACTTTTATTTTCTTGCTGATTTCCACTATAACTGGGGCTGATATATGAGCCCCAGTTACAGGGGAAATTCAGCCCCTTTGCTGACTGTACCACTAACCTGGGTCTCATAAGACCCGGCAGCTTCTACAGTTACCGAGCCCCGGTGGGCACGTGACCACTAATGCTGGGAAGCTGAAGGCTTCCTACTATTCTTTATTCTCATTGAGCGATGTATATATATAAGGATTGAGAAGGCAGGGATGGTAATAAACGGTCCCTGCCTTCTCCCCGGAGCCGGCTTTCCTGTCCCGCAGCTGTAAACTCTGCACAGATGTTCTAAAACAGCTACCCCTAAGGCAAGCGGCGCCCTGGCCAACCGCCAACCCCACCACACCCCACCCGCGTATTTAAATGGGCCTGGCTAAGGCTATGTCTAGTTACGTTTTTATCATTTTAGAGGGCAGATGGGATTAAATGACATAAGCATGATACATTTTATGTATGATAAATCCACATCAACACAAATAATTCTAAACCGCATAGTAAAACACAGATATATGGTCGGCTCAGCAATTCATTTAACTTGAATAATTCAAATGTGCATTGAGATCCTCCAAGGAAAAGTTCCACAGATATGCAATGATAGAAGGGTTCAGCTGCAGATGGCAATCTAAAATAGGCAGCAGCTTTATTATATCCTAAGGCTATGTCTACACGGCAGTGGACAAAAACAACCTGGAAACCAAATCCCAAAAACGTTCATAACACGTCCGGCTTTTGGCGCGTTTTACGTTTTTTGACGCTTTTTTTGCAGAAGTGCACAGCATTAGATTTGCTCTGTATTTCAGCAAAAAAGGCGCCAAAAACACACCAAAAAACATCCGCTGCTTTACATAGACTCCAATAGTAATTTTTCTGCCCTGCAACATGTTTCAAAACACGATCAGCAAATAAGACGAGCTGAAAAAAAGTTTTGTGGAGACCACAGAACGTTTTTACTATACAAGTCTATGGGACCTCTTTTCAGTAGTTTTTGGTTTCGTTTTTGCAAATGAAAAAAGCTGAAAAAAACGGATGTTTTTGTGTGCAGTGGAGACATAGCCTAATGGTAACAGTGACATGTTAGAAAAGAGGCGCCGCCACGTCAGGTTTTAGGTGCATTAAATGAGTGTATAGTGCGCCTGAATGAATGAACCTATCAAAAATCTGCTGCCTGGTCAACCTTGCATAGTATAATCGATGCTCCTGGCCTAATCTAGGCGCATAGCATATCATTGCTAGCGTATTTGATGTGCCTACTTTAGGTACATTCATTGTATCGTGCCTAGTGTAGAGTGCCCAGTTTTGGTGTACAACAGTTCATTTATATAGAGAATAGGGCGTCAACAGTTTTTTGCAAAAAGGGCAATACACTACGTGGAAATCCCTAAAGAAGCATTTATGCTATCTATCATACATGAAAAAAACTGAGACTCTCGGTTCACATATTTTGATCAAAAGATGTTTAAGCTGCCCACGACTTTCAACGTGATCTCAAAATCGGGCAGTCCTATCCTATCTTTACCTCTCAATCGAGCCAATCAGGCCTCTCGCTGGGTCAACCGACCTCCATTATTCAGAGAGAAAAAATAAAAAACACCCAACCTGCAAGCTGCCCTTCTTATGACAGCCTGTGAGAGTGGGCGGGGACAGAAACCCAAAATGGAGGCACCCCTTCCTTCCCATATAGGTTAAAATCAATGTACACCAAGTATAACGTATGTTTCTGCACACAAAAACATTTCTGAAAAAACGTATGCAAACCTGGGTGCCACTGGCAGGGCTGCGGCACACAGGTTTGCATACGTTTTTTCAGAAATGTTTTTGTGTGCAGAAACATACGTTATACTTGGTGTACATTGATTTTAACCTATATGGGAAGGAAGGGGTGCTTCCATTTTGGGTTTCTGTCCCCGCCCACTCTCACAGGCTGTCATAAGAAGGGCAGCTTGCAGGTTGGGTGTTTTTTATTTTTTCTCTCTGAATAATGGAGGTCGGTTGACCCAGCGAGAGGCCTGATTGGCTCGATTGAGAGGTAAAGATAGGATAGGACTGCCCGATTTTGAGATCACGTTGAAAGTCGTGGGCAGCTTAAACATCTTTTGATCAAAATATGTGAACCGAGAGTCTCAAAGTTTTTTCAACAGTTTTTTGGCACAAAATACACCAAAAAATGGTGCAGCCCAAATGGGACATGTCGCCCTTAGTGCACACAGCATAGGACAAAATACGTTGGAAAGCTGACAGCATTTTGTCCTATGCAGGACTGTAGTTTTCGGCATTGATTTGCGTCAAAAACCACTGTCAGTTTTAGTGTTTGCCCATACAATTGAATGTACTTGACTCCGACGTCAAACTGCAGGTGTCCGGCGTAGTATACAACATGTTGCATATTCCGCAGGATTTTTATAGACTACAGCACAGGTTTTTCATTGCTGTCTATGCAGCACAGTATACTCGGAGGTTTCAAAATACCAAAACCACCGAAAATCTGCCGGTATTCCTGTGCTGTGTAGACATCTCAAAACAGCCATCCCGTCAGCTCTGCTTATGCATTCCGGGTGTTAATCCTTACTTGTGGCATGGTGCAAGTAAGGATTAACAAATGTGTTAGCAAAGCGGACCAGGATGTGTGTTTGGACATGTCTTATCTTGAATACGGATTATCTGGATTTCCTGCTGCTGCTGAACTCGTCTTTCATTGTATATCTAAACTAACTAGTTATCCTGAAAAGAATTTGATTACTTCAAAAAAATTACTCTATTAGGAAGCATTCATACTAGTGTCAGTGCTCCATCACATCAGGTTTACAGGTTATCAGAGTCTGCTGCATTGTTATGCTTTGATAAAGAAAATAACTCATTCTAAGTCAATGGAATTAATCAGAATCAAGTGCAAAATTGATCCATTATATCCATGGATTAAGATTAAAGAGGTGTTCTCACCATTCCGAGTTTGCTCGTCACAGCCGGCTGCCGGCTCCCACTTGTTCAGGTTGTGGGTAGTTCTACAGCAGTGACTGATATTCCAGCTCTGCTATTCCTAGCTGAGCATGTTAGAGAGACATAATTAATGGAAGGGTCTAAACAGCAGGGCACAAGGTTACAGAGCTCTAGAGGGTTAACGTTTGTCAGTTAGAAACATAAACAATCTCCTGTTCTGTTAATAAGACACAGCAGGGAGTGACCTCACCACCCTGACCTGAGCTGTAAAGCTTATTAGAGCACAGAGATGGTTGTTAATCTAGGAAAGCTTATGTACACAAGCAGGAGATAAGAACTGTCCTAGCTGTGAAATGAAGCAAAATCAGAACAGCAATGTATTTGGTAATACTCTTCATTTACCTTTGCCTACATATTTAAAGCTAATCAGTGAATTAGGAATATCCCTTTAAGGTCAAGTTCTTGCTGTATGTATTTAAGTATTGCATTCCCAATACTCTGTCTAGTTTATAGGAACTGTCCAACTCATTTTTTTCTCCTCTCCCTCCAGCTTCTTCAAATCCCATCATAAATTCTTTAAATAACTTACACTAAAAATTCTGGCTCCTTCATGTAGTTTATCTAACTGTGTTATTTGGCTGTAAGTGATAACTCCCTGTCCAGGTCTATATGCCAGAGACCCTGTGGTCAGGATGTCATCACATACATTGTGTTCAGGAAGGTGGGTGGCGAGCAGTGCCAGCTTCCAGAATAGTGCACATGACTGGTAGTCTACTTAGCATGTCTTCAGGGGGCAGGGAGGTCTTTTTCAGCTTCTTCTGATTAACATTGCATTCGTTGGATGGGGGGCTCCTGTCTAAAAGTGCCGGCTTCCAGAATAGGGCATATCAGCAGTAGCTTACTTATCAGTCGTTCAAAGGGCAGGGCAGTCTTTACCTAGCTTCTTCTAATGAACCTGCCTTTGGAGAGGTGGGTGGGTGGCTTCTGCATAGATAGGCCTAGTTCCTGGTTACAGTGTCATGCAGAAGAACCTAAATTGGAGCCGCCATGACCCCAGAACTACTGTAGGCTACTGGACATGTGCGCTATTTGAGAAGCGGGCACATCTAGACAGGAGCCACCCACCTTTCTAAATGCGACTTTATGCAGAAGAAGCTAGCTAGGAACCACCATGCTCTACAAACGCATGCGTAATGTCCAGTGGCTCCAGTAGGCTATTGGACGTGTGCTATTTTAGAAACAGGCACAACAGGCGCCAACCAGTTATCTTCCCCAATTCAACACCAGCTATGATGTTCTGACGACAGGGTCACTGGCACAGAAACCTGAAAGCAGCATCATCACCAAATAACAGAACTAAACAGACCCCGTGAAGGAGCCAGACTTTTTAATATAAATGAAAAGGGGTTTTCAATTTGAAAAAATGCTTGTCAGTCACTTGGGGAGGTTTTAAAATAATAAAAAAACCTAATGTGTTAAACCTGCTTGTCCCAGCGCCACTGCCGGTTCTGGTGTGTCCGCTGATGACATCATGATCAGTGCTCACGTGACTTTGGCCGAAATCACAGGTGACAGTGGTCATACGCCATGTATCCAGGAATACAGCGCTGTGGCCTGTGAATAGCTGCAGGGTCATGTGAACAACAAGGGGTTTTGTTCTATTTTATAGACTCCCCGGGCAACATGTCCGAAAATTGGTGTCACCGCGGCAGATTTTAGGCGCATTTAATCAGTGTAAAGTGCACCTGAACGTAAGATCCTTTCTAAAATCTGGTGTCAGGTATACCTTGCATAGTAAACGTAATGCGCCTAAAAAGGCGCATTGCGCAATCGCGGCGCATAGCGTATCATTGCTAGTGTATGTAATGTGCCCATCGAGGCACATTGCATAATGGAGGTGCATAACGTATCATTGCTAAAGTATGTAAAGCGCCTCAATAGGCACATTGCGTTATGGAGGCGCACAGCTAATCATCACTACTATATATAATGCGCCTTTTTAGGCACATTACAATGCGTCGTGCCCGGAGTATAATGAACCTAGTTTGGGCGTACGACAGTTCATTTATATCGAGAATATGGCATCAACAGTATTTTTGCCGCAAAATAGACCAAAGGTAAGGCTAATTCATATTGGGACATCTCGCCTCCCGACTAGCTGCCGAGCATTTTTTAACAATGGAACAGTCCTAAAATGATGGAAGAAGAAGCTCGGGGAGAGAGCAGAAAAAGGGTAGGTTCATACGTCAGCTATTCTCAACAGAAAAATCCAATGAGATACCTTGGATTTCTGCCTCTGATTTCAACTTTGCAGAGGCAGTTTCCACCTCTGATTTAGAAGTGTTTTAGCCCCATTTCAATGGCCCTAACCCGCCTCCCGCCTGCCCAACATGGGAACCGAGCAGAATCTGCTTCAGAGAATGGACATGTTCATTCTTTTTTTTTCTGAAGCATGGATTTGAAATCCGTTGTGTAACAAATCCGCACTGTAGTTCACAACTTTAGCGCCAACTGCTCATTCAGAAGAATGCGGAATCCACGTGTAATTCAAGGCTAAATCCATCATGTGAATGTAGCCAAACACAACTTGAAATCCCCTTCAACTCAATTTAAAGGGGTTTAGCCACGATGTAATGTTGACGTGGGATCCTCCAAAATGGGTATTTAATCACTTTTCTAAATATATGCGATTACAAAAAGTGAAGCCTCTGAGAGCTACAGCATTTCTCAGTCCCCCTTAGTTACCTGAAAGTTTAAATTAGAGACGACCAGGAGCTGACAGAAGCTGATCTGGCCGCGCTTGCCTGAAACACTTCTTATCTGATGACAGGGAAAATGAATGAGCTTTCAAGGGACTGGGGAGAAAGTGCAGTGTATGAGCCTGTGTCTGCTGTATAGATAATCCACTGTTGTAATGTTATTATTTGAGTTAAGTTTTGAGACGCTCCCTTATTCCTCACCCCTGCAGCATTCATGACTCAGCATGATTTGTTTATATTCTACTCTTTGCTGATAAGGAGGTAAGTAACTTGCGTCCTGGCAAAACCACTTTAAGGTTGCTATTGATGAGAATGACTCAACTAGCACAATGTTACATATGGTATGTATGTAGGTATGCTTTTTTATGGTTAGTGTAAGATACAATGATCTCTCACCATACAATATTAATTGGTTTCAGGACAACCATTGTATGTTGGCATCATAATTGTATGGAAAACTGGTCACAAAATGCCACCAACATAATACAAAATGGGGATTGAAGAAAATGAAGCAAATATTAATACAGATAAAGCAAGTACTTACATCAGAAGGAGCTGCTTAAAGGTGGAAATCACTTTCTATGATAAGGACAAGAGCTTCTTTGGGTCGTACTTTATACACAATGTACCAAAAGAAAGAAAATGGAGCCCTCAAATGTAGCCGCTTATCCTGACACATAAGAGCAGTACAGGACATGTAGTCCCGCACTGTAGAGAGGCGCTACTAGACCGCCAATCACTGCATGCACTTCACTAATACATGTAAGAGCAGTACAGGACATGTAGTACCGCACTGTACTCTAGAGAGGCGCTACTAGACCACCAATCACAGCATGCACCATAATAATACATGTAAGAGCAGTACAGGACATGTAGTACCGCACTGTACTGTAGAGAGGAGCTACTAGACCAGCAATCACTGCATACACCTCACTAATACATGAAAGAGCAGTACAGGACATGTAGTACCGCTCTGTACTGTAGGAGGTGCTATAGACCACCAATCACTACATGCACTTCACTAATACATGTAAGAGCAGTACAGGACATGTAGTACCGCACTGTACTGTAGGGAGGAGCTACTAGACCACCAGTCACTGCATGTACCTCACTGATACAGAGGTTTTACAAGTAAAATGTTTATGATTATTGGTTGGATCAGTTTCTGGAAAATTGTATTTTGACACAACACTCAACATACAAGGTCCTTATGTGCAATAATGTTTTATGTGCAACAATCATTGCACAAAATCAAAACAGTGGTCCCTCATGTTACAATGACCTCAGGATACAATGTTTTCAACATACAATAGCTATTGTGCACTGATTGTCCCAGAAGATTGAGAGGTATTTAGGTTTTTTTTCACGCTTCCATAAAACGCACGGCTTTCCCTTTGGTTGGCCTCTACTGTTTTTTAAATTTAAATTCTACCCTAAGAAAAGAAGACAACATACAAAGTATTATTGAAGGTTTCTAAACGAAAATCTGTTTTTCCTTGATCCCAACAGCAGCAGAGCCACTGGAGTATGTCTGCCCCTATGAACTGGTAGGACAGATGGAACATTTATTTAAGACAAAAATGTCCATCAATTAACTAGATAAGTAGGTGGAAGACCAGCAAGCAGTGTGTTAATATCAAGCAAATAAGGAAGACTAGAGCAGAAGATTTGTGCTGCTTTTGGGACTAAGGAAATACAGATTTTAGTTAAAAATCAACGTTTCCCTTACGCCCCACAAGCAGCACAACCAATGGGGACTTAGCAAGCAGAAACCCCCAGGGAGGGTCCTCGTGCCTGCTGGCATATGACCGGGCTGCCAAGGGCTGCCCCTTTCAACTTAGGTTCAAATTAAAGGGGTTTTGCCACAATGTATTGTTGACGTGGGATCCTCCAAAATGGGTATTTAATCACTTTTCTAAATATATATGATTGCAAAAAGTGAAGCCTGTGAGAGCTACAGCATTGCTCAGTCCCCCTTAGTTTCCTGAAAGTTAACACTAGACGCAACCATGACACTGACAGGAGCCTGTTTGCACTTCTTATCTGATGACAGGGAACATGAAGGAGCTTTCAAGGGGCTGGGGAGAAAGTGCAGTGTATGAGTCTGTCTGCTGTATAGAGAATCCACTGTTGTAATGTTATTATTTAAGTAAACTCTAGAGACGCCCCCTGCTTCCTCGCTCTCTGCTCACCCCCTCCCTCTCACCCCTACAGTGTTCATGACTCAGCAAGCTTTGTTTATATTCTCTCCTGAGCAGATAAGAGGTAAGGAACTCACTTCGTGGCAAAACCCCTTTTAGTGTGTGCTCCATAAGCCACAGTACAAATTTAATTCAGAGGAATGAGGAATTTAGGTTGCAAATAGACAGGTAGAATTGGCTTTAGCAATTTGAAAAAACTAATAAAGTTAGCTCACCTAGCACGCAGGACGGCCTATGTCCAAAAACGCACGTCCCCTGCTCCAGCAGCATGCCATGTGTATACAAGAAAAAGTAGATTGTGGGACAGCGTACACCGGACGGCCAGACAGTATGCGATAAAATCAACACTTTATTTCAAATCCATGGTAAAAAATCCAAGTAAGGCATAATAGAAAGAAAAAACGAGTAAAACACCTCTTGAAAACACTAATGCATTTCGGGCATAGTTCGCCCTTAGTCGTAGCACTCGTTTTACTCGTTTTTTCCTTCTATTATGCCTTACTTGGATTTTTTACCATGGAATTGAAATAAAGTGTTGATTTTATTTTTTGTGCTGAAAAACTCGGCTTATACTCGAGTATATACGGTATATTTGCCAAATGTCAGAATAATGAGAGAGAGGGAATTTTTCAAGGCATTTTTATTACTTTCTGCAAAGTCAAAAGTTTACATACATTTCCTTAGTGTTTGGTAACATTGCCCTTAAACTGTTTTGCTTGGGTCAAACATTTTGGATCCTTCCACAAGCTTCTCACAATAGTTTGTAGGAATTTTGACCCATTTCTCCTGATAGAACTGGTGTAACTGAGCCATGTTTGTAGGTCACCTTACTCGCTCCTATCTTTTCAGCTTTGTCCATACATTTTCAATCGGATTGAGATCAGGGCTTTGTGATGACCACTCCAAAACATTGACTTGGTTATCCTGAAGCCACTTTGTAACCAGTTTGGCAGTATGCTTTGAGTCATTGTCCATTTCCACCCAAGCTTTAACTTCCTGGCTGATGTCTTGAGATGTTGCTTCAGTATTGCCACATAATCTTCTTTCCTCATGATGCCATCTATTTTGTGAAGTGCACCAGTCCCTCCTACAGCAAAACAACCCTACAACCCCAGTTTGGATGCCGTTCTTAGGCTTCCAAGCTTCTCCCTTTTTCCTCCAAATGTAACGATGGTCATTATGACTAAACAGTTAAATTTTAGTTTTGTCAGACCACAGGACTTGTTTCCAAAAAGGCAGGTCTACGTTCCTGTGTGCATTTGCAAACATTAATCTAGCTTTATATGTTTCTTTTGGAGCAATGGCTTCTTCCTGGCAGAGTGGCCTTTCAGACCATGTTGATACAGTACTCATTTCAATGTAGATAATAACACAATCATACCAGCTTCCGCCAGCATCTTCACAAGGTCTTTTGCTTTTGTTCTTGATTTAAAAGGCACATGTCAGACCAAAGCACGTTCATCTCTGACACACAGAACCCGTCTCCTTCTCATACCCGTGGTATGATGGCTGGACATTCCCATCTTGTTTGTACTTGCGTAAAATTGTTTGTACAGATGAATGAGGCACCTTCAGGTATCTGGAAATTGCATCCAAGGATGAACCAGGCTGTGCAAGTCCACAATTCCTGATATCTTGGCTGATTTCTTTAGACTTTCCCATGATGTTACACACAGAAGCAGTGTGTTTCTGGTTTTCATTAAAAATACATTCACACCTGTGTATCTAATTAACTCAGAGGCTTCCAAAGACATGACATCATCATATGGGCTGTTCCAAAATGTTTAAAGCCATAGTAATCCTAGTGTATGTAAAATTTTCACTTTGCAGAAAGTAATAAAATTGGCTTAAAAATTCTCTCATTATTCTGGCATTTGGCAAATATAAATAATTTTGTTTCCTAATTGACCTAAAACGGGTTTATTCTGATTTCATGTCAGACAGTGAGAAAAACATGCAGATGTGTCTTATTATATAGTATATGTAAACTTCTGGTCTCAACTGTATTTACTCCAACCTTTTCCTGAGTGGAGGATCCTTGTTACCACATTCTGAGAAGACACTGGAACCACAGAGGAGTTCTATACCTCACACATGGACCATCCTTTAGATAGATAATTTAGACTGCCTATAGGGAAGTAATGGCACCAGCATGACCTGTCTACGCCAGGCCTAGGACAGAAAAAAACATACTGCATTCTAGTCTTGCAGCTATTTCTAGGAGTAGCACCTAGTTAACTAGTTAATTGTTGGACATTTTTGTTGTGATTAAAACTTCCATCTGTCCTATCAGTTCATAGGGGCAGAAATACTCCAGTGGTTGTGCTGCTAGTGGGACGTAGGGGAAAAAAAGGTTACAACCCAGAGATGGTGCTGAAGGTTTTTTATGCAAAACATTTCTGCCTGGATAGGAGAGCTTCTCAATCAGCATTATTAGTATTGTGGTATTAATACTATAGTTTATATTGTTGCTTGAGGACAAGTGGATCCACAGTAAAGGGTTCAGTAAAGCCTTTAAACCATGTCTGGATTGTGAAATATTTTGGAGATGGAGATTTCTGTTATGCTAATTATCTGACAAGTTTCTCCATACATGATACTACGGAGTTTAAGGGCCCATCTACACAATATGCTTCTACCAGATTTGGGTTTGTAAAAACCTTACTGTAAAAGCATCCCTACATACTTTAATTGAAATTCAAGTTGAAGTCCACACAACTTGAATTTTCAACAGGTCAGATTGCAAAAACACTGTTTTTGCAAAAAACTTGGAACATGATCATTCTTTCCGCCAGATTTACGGTCAAAAAACGAGTCCCTTGTCAGAAGATATTTTACACGTTTAGGTGGGGTTATTGTAGCACTACTGTAAATGTGAGACGTTTCACAAACACTTTTCTACTATTTCCTTTGTTATAACCGTAGTCCTCATGAAGCACCAGGGTTTTTTTTTTGGTTTTTCATATTTCTAGTGTTTTGTTTCTCAAGTCTCAGCTGCTGTAGCTTCTTTTGAAATTATTTGTGGTCTTATTTTTTAACTCTTTAGTCCCCTTCACACTTACGTTTTGCATGGGGTGTATTTGATAGAATTTAAAAAAAAAAAAAAAAAAAAATGCATGTTTTAGTGGGCTTTATGTGTTTTTACATGGAGTTTTTTTTTTTGCAAAAAAGCGTGTATGTAACGCAGGAGTGGATTCGCTGGGCCAATGCAAGCGATGATAGCTAAGCCACGCCAGGGAACGGAGTCTAAGTAGCCCCCGGTTTTCACCAGAGCCCGCCGCAAAGCGGGATGGACTTGCTGCGGCGTGAGGCTACCAGGTCCTTACCCCTGACGTGACTGGCTTGCGATGGCGGCCGGGGTACAGCGTGGTACAAAGACGTAAATCCAGAGACGTAGTGGGGGGACAGGAAGAAGGTCAGGGCAGGCGGCAGAGGTTCGTGGTCGGAGACAGGCAGACGGTCAGGGCAGGCGGCAAACAGGCAAGGTCAGGAAACGTAAGCAGGCGGACTGGTACATGGGTAATCAGGACAGAACAGCAATACACTCTAAGCACACTAACAGACTGGCAGGAAGTGCTGGGGGCGGATACCTTAAATAGAACCAGCGCCCGACAATAGACCAATTATCGGGAAGCTGGCCCTTTAAATTTAGAGAAGCCGGCGCGCGCGCCTTAAGCAGCGGCCACGCGTGCGGCGGCCGGGACAGGCAGGAGCGGCGTTCACAGGAGCGCGGACGGGTAAGGGAAGCGGCGCCGGGGCTGGGACAGCAGAGGGATGGTCGCGGGCAGCCGCAGCAGCCGCGCCGGCCCCCGTGCGCGCTGGGTCCCGGTCGCGGGGGGCAGCGGCGCCCGCGACCCCTGTGACCGTGTATTAGTAAATGTATTTTTTGATGTGGCCATTTTTCCCCATAATAAATCATTTGGTCTGCCATGTGGAAAAATGCTACAAGAAATGCATCAAAAACCACAACACCCATGCACACATACTTTTTTTGGGTGTGATATGGAAATTAGTAAATTCTATTTCTATAATACAGGGTTAAAAGTTTTGCAATTTCTTTTTTTTTTTTTTTTAAACAATGTTTTTTATTGAGAAGAATGATGGTACAACATTCATAACAGACATCAATATACAAAACAAGTTTTGAGAAAATGTACAAGTCTGTCGTGAACCTGGAAGCTCATAAAATCATTTTTCTAAAATTTTTTGCAATTATAAAAAAAATAGAACCGACAATTTAAATTTTCCCCTCCTTGACCCTATTATAATCAATGACCCTTTGTCTTGTGGGCCCCCCCCAAAAAAAAAAAAAACCCCAAACAAAACCCATTTTAAATTTTAAAAAATTTGGGGAAAATTTTCTCAGCAAAAATAGAGCCAAATTTACAAGCCTCCACTAATATTACACCCTATTCGATTTCCCCAAGCGAAGAGAATCCCCCCATACCTTAGATGGCTCCCGAATCTCCCCTCCCTAATTCTTTCCAGCATCCACTTCCCTCTACCCGGGTCCCACATATTTTTTCCCTATAATAATATTCGTTTGTTTGAAAATTAGTCATCAAGATCTATACCCTCATTCCCAAAAGTTTTGAAAAATAAACCGTTTCCATTTCGGAAAAATCTCTCTGTCAGGAGGCCTTATTTTTTCGCTTTACCCTCTCTAACATTAAATTTCCTTAGGGTCTACCCTCCCCTGTGGGAATACTGCTTTCAGCCAATGCCCAAAAAAATGCCTTTTTTTGCTGCAGTAGCTTTATATGTCCCCTTTGTTTTTGACCACTTGTGGTACTGCCCCCTTTTCCTCCCCCGGGTTGGGGAAAATATAATGAAAGTCCCACTCAAGGGATCCCCCACCCTACTTCCAAACCTTTTTATACCTTGCAAAAAGTTTTGAAATTTTCTAATATGAGTTTTTTCCATGAATTTGTTCCTTGTATTTTTTTGGGAGAATTTCAGACACAGACTCCAACAAACTGTAAAAAAACTTTTTTATAAATTCCCAAAGGGACACTGCCAGTCTAGATATTTAGGACACAGTTATACCCATGTTTTTCTGTCTCGTGCAGTAAACCACTGACCTTTAGTATTTCAAAATATAGTATAAAATTTTAAGAGCGTTCAAAAATATTTAGAATAATTAGGGGTGTAATTTTAGTATGACCAGTAAAGATGTTATTAACGATTTTTTAAATGAGGGATTTTATAATACATGAATTAATTTAAAAAAGGGGGGTTTTACTAACAAAAGTGACTAAAAAGGTATTAAAACCAATAAAAAATATTATCTGTTTTGCATAAACACTGCCAATTTATGAAACTGTTTCCCAAGTTGCAGAAAAAAAAAGGATACCCGCCCATTTTGGGAACTGGCTCTTGTTTTTCATTGTTGTTAATAAAAAACTTAAAATTGGAAAACCGCTTAAAAAAAGCGGGAATATTTTAGATTCCTATCAAGTGGAAAAAACATTCAAAGTCTATGGGGGAGAAAAAATGCAACAAACTACCCCTAAAAAACTCCACAATAGAAACGGGGGTGGTAAAAACTATTACTGACCTAAAAACATACCTCCCCCGCCCCCCAAAAAAAACACTTAAAAGGAAAAAAGTAATGTTGGAATTATATTTGCCTGTGACATACAGCTAGTATCTGGTTGCTGTAGTTTTGCCAAAAATAACAAGCATGTTAAGCAGCATTTTTTGCAAAACCCCCCTTTTTTATGAAATGCCCCTTTAACCCCCTTAACCCGAACCCCAAATATTAATGACCAAACATTTTTTAGTTTTTCCCCCTTGGTTTTGGACATTGAACTTTTTAAATTTTTTTCAAGGGGAAACCTTTGGGAGGCCTGTTTTCCCTTCGTGGGAGTTGTCTTTAGGGGGGAATATTTTTAAGTTCACTTAAAATAATTACAGAATTTTTTTTTAAAATTTTTTTAACCTTTTTTTCACTTTTCCCAACTTAAAAAACTTGTTAGATTAATTTAACGGGTTTTCCCCGGGTCTGGGGATAACTAAAGTGTGGGGTTTTTTGTTGTGTAATGTATAAACAATTATTTTTTATTTAAATATTTATTTTATTATTTATTTTTTTTCTTTTTTTTTTTTTACATTTTTATTTTTTACTTTTTTTTTTTTTTTTTTTTCCCATAAAGGGGGAAGAATTTTTTTTTACTTTTTTTTTTTTTTTACATTTAAAGAACGAATTAGTTATTCATTATGTAATGCTTTTAATCTGTGTCAAGCTGGCCGGGCAGGGGATCAGGGCATCAAGTCGCCCTGTCACTGGTTTTGTTTACAAGACAGCCTGGGGCTTTCTAGGCCCCCCAGGGTGATGTGCAGTTTTCCCCTGGCTCTTTTGGGGTTTAACTGGGTTTTCCCAATCACCCGGGACGAGCAGGGAAACCTTTTTGATTCCCTCCCGGTGCGATCCCCACAATAAAAGGTTTTAAAGCACGGGGAGCAGAGGTTTAAATCCGTTCCCTTGGGAACTGTCTGCAGCAAACTAAAAGAGTCGCTGCGGAGAAGACCGAAATTTCACCCCGTCAAAAGACGGTGGGCGGTCGTTAAGGAGTTAATAGGGTTTTGCCCTTGAGGCCGTTTCATAGCTTGCTACAGGGAGAGGGTGGCACTTCAGCAGTTCTCCCCTTTCTTTTCTATTACAGTTCTGACTATAGTTAAGCGAGTGTGCTCAGTTATGAATGGGGAGACTCACATGCACCCCATCCCCCATTCATTTACCATTCTTCTTTTAGGGGGAAGAAAGGGTTTTGCTTTTTGGGAAAAAAACCTTAAGTTATACTCATATGCAACAAATTTGTTGCAGAAATTGCAGCCTCTATCCATTCATCTGAATGGAGGTGGCAGAAATCCATGTGCTTGTCGCCATCCCCCTCAGATCATGGAACAATTTTTGGGGTGCAGAAATTTAGCCCCAAATTTTTGCCTTGTTTTGTTTTTGTTTATATGAAAAATGAATAAAATGTGTTTCATTGAAAAGAGCTTAAAATTTCCCAAGATTTCTGAAGTGAATTTTAAAGGTTTTGAAATGAAGGTTTTCAGATCCCGATCATTTTATTTTTCTGGAACGTAATCTGTTGTCAGAAGTTTCTCTCCATTCGGGTATTTTCATTATGCAGTGCATTTTTGGTGCATTTTTCACTTGTGGTGCTGCACTGCAATTAAACTACCTGTATTACCACAAACTCTTTTGCTATCTAAAATTTATTGGAAAAGGGGTTACAAGTGGGGAAAAATTATTTGTTTTTAAAGGGTGCTTTTTACAAGGGGTTTTTTGCTGCGTTTTTGGATGCGTTTTTTTTGTGCAGAAACAGGGTTTAAATTTCAAGTTTTTCTCTAAAGACCATCCAAAAAACCCAAAAATGCATAAAAAATGCCCTGTGAAAGCACCCTTTTCAAATAATTCATTACTCACTTGTAACACCTTTCCAATCAATCTCCTGCAGTCATATCACTGTAACAGGAATAGCTAGCAATAGCAGAACTAGGACTGATGTCAATCACTGCTATAGAACCAGCCACAGCCTAATCGGGAACTCTAAGGCTATGTCTACACTGCATCGGACAAAAAACAGCCCAAAAAAGCGGCGTTTTTTCTCTGATGCAGCTTTGTACAAAAAAAACGCGGCGCTTCTGTTTTTCTGATGTCGCCCATACAATAGAATTTATGGGAAGACGGCAAGAAAACGAGAAGCGCCCAGCGTATTATACAACATGTTGTATAATACCGGGGGCCAGAAAAGAGCAGAGAAAAGACGAGCTGGGAGTCTTCAACAGCTTTTCATTGCCGGCTAGGGCGCAGGAAGATCGAAACTTCGCCGCTTTTAAAAACAAAAAAAGGCCGAAGTACGATTGTTTTCCTGTGCAGTGTAGACATAGCCTAAAACTGCTTGTAACTCTGAAATAGCATGATGAGAAAAACCCCTTAAACTTATATATTTAGATTTAGTGATATCTTTGGATTTTTGGAGGTTCTTTAATTAGAAATTTAAAAATTTTTTTGTAGCATTTTTGGGTCAAAAAAGGGCTCATAAAACTGCATATTTTTAGCCTTTATGCATTTTTATGCAGTTTCTGTAGCGTTTTTATTTTATTTTTAAAAGAGTATATTGGTGCATTTTTTCAATATTTTTTTTCTTACCACAAATCATGTGATTCAATTCATGGTTTGCAATGTGAAAAAATGCTCTGCAAAAAAAATAAAAATAAAAAATCCAGAAAACATTACTCACAGCACACATGTCTTTTTTTGGTGTATAAAAAAAATGGAGGTCTGTGGAGAGAAAACCGCTACAAAATGCCTGAAAAAAATGCTACGCCGACAGCATGCTGAATTTTAAAAAACTGCTACTGACCAATAAAAGCACCAAAAAAGAAAAAAAGGGAACAAAAAAGAAAAAAAAGCTATTTCTGTAGAGTGTTTTAAATTTGACTATTGACTTCCAGCTAATATAAAGCAGGAACGATTTTTGCATAAAGAATACTTACAATTTTTAGCCACCCTAGCCTCTACACAAAAACTCAGGCCCAGCTTCATGTAGGTTATGTCTACATAGAAGGGGCTTTGGCCTTTTTGGGGGATTCATATGAATCCGCCAAAATCCAACTGAAAACCGTTCCCATAACCCCCAATAAAAAAACTTGCTGTAGTTACAAGATGGATTTTTTTTCCGGTCAGTATTAAAATCCACCGTATTCCAGCGGATTTTCAACTCAGTTGGATCTTCCGAAGGATTGCCAGCGGATTCCGTCATTTTAAGTACGGGGTCGGGCCAATTGAAAACTGACGCGTTTTTAGTGATTATCATACCCTCTTTTGGAGGGACTGTCCCTATTTTTGACCCAGATCCCCCTGTCCCTCTTTATTCCTCAGATGTCCCCCTTTTTGACTTAATAAATAAACCTCCATTAATAAAGTTACGATTTTGCCCAAAACAACATCTCCATTGTTCCATTTTACTAAAGGACAAAATTTCATATTATTTAATAATTGGCTGCAATTTCGGCCATAAAAATGTCTATTTTCAAATGATTTTGTGCTAATTTATGCATCAAAAACTATTGACGCATAGAGATATGTATGAAAAAAGGATATTTCTCACAAAGAACTACAAGCGTCACTGTTTGACCATCCATAAAGTTGGGAGGTATGATGTTTTCTGGAGCGGTTTTTATCCGCGAGGGTCACTCCGAACTGATCGGGTGTAGTAGTTATAGCATACCTGCCATGCATTTTACATTCAATCATTTATTGAATGTATTTACAGCCAGTGCAGAATCCATTCAAAAGACCTCTCCTCGAAAAGCACAGGTGGAAGTCAATCGTTTGGGGACTTCTAAGGGACCATCACGTGCATATCAAGATCCTCCAACCCTTGGAGTCAGTCGCAGGCTCACCTCTTCCACCAGCTCGCTTGATTCAGAATGTAGTCAACGAGGATCTTCAAATCGCACCCATTATACCGCTCTGGCTGACATTCCACGAGCAAAGCGCCTGAGACCCGACTTGGCAAGTCTTAACATGAAATTACGAATGCGTAGTCCTGGGAAAGCAGAGATTGAGAGGATGTTTGGTCAGGAACGGAGGTGGGTACAAACTTAACTGCTCAGTGCAACCTTCATTTTACTTTTAATCGAAATAGTTACCTAGTACAATTGAAAAAAAGATGAACAGTATGTCCATGAAATTCAACCAAGGGTGGGGAGAAGATGTGTATATGGCCAGGGCCATCTTTTCCATTGGGCACACTAGGCAGTTGCCCGAGGGCCTCACAAGTATAAGGGCCCCAGGTGGTCTATATATGTCCCAGGAATACAAGAAATATACCCTGGACCCTTGGTTGGCTTTGTTATTTTAACGTTTGGTGTTTTTGGGAGGCAAACAGATAAAAACCATGGGGGAGAAGGACCCAAAGGCTTCCGCTTCCAGATAGTTTGTTATCTTTTTTTGGCTGATACAAGGGCGAGGTAAAATTTGCCTAGGTCCTTTGCACATAAAGTGTATACTGATAGGAAAAAGTCAATATAGTCCAAAAAGACTATGTCTGCCCTATGGTTTCTTATGGTTCTGAGGCAGTTTATTTCATTTTCCATTCGGATACATTTGTATATGCTTTACATGCAAGACACAAAAGCATGGTCTACCTAGCTTTTGTGTCCAGCACATAAAATGTATGCCAATGGAAAATAGCGCATATGTAGACCATGAAAGACTGTCTGCCCTATAGTTTGTATGATTCTGGTGCAGTTTGCTCCATTTTTTGTTCATATACATTTGTATATGCCTTATGTGCTTTATGTGCATGTAATCGGGAAATAAAGCACATTTAGTCCAAGAGACATTACGTCTGCTTTATAGTTTCTTAGATGTTCACACAACAAGTAAACTTTCCGACGCATTTTCAACCAGTATTTGCTATTAATGTACATGCTTATTGCATAGGCGTATTGGTTTTCAGATTGGTTTTACACACGGCTTACAGTCCAATTCTTGCCCATTGGCTTTGGATGTAGATCTGTGTTAAAACTCACATGCAATACTTGTACAAATGTTTTGGGTGACTATTGCATGAGGGTTTAAGCCATCCCTATTGACGTCAATAGTAAATTTCCACGCGTTTTCAACATGGGATACGACTAAAGAATGAGCATGTTTAAAGTTTTTGAAAACCGTGCACCGAAAATAAACATCATATGAACTACAAAGTGTATTTTCTATTGAGGGCAATGGCAATCTGCATACAGAAAACGAAACGGACAATCGTCCGAATGATGAAGAAACGACACTCCTGGAGGTAAGATCCGGTTCTTTATTGTATGCCTTATTGCATTACAACATGTGAGGTTAAAACAGCTGACGCGTTTCGGAGCAAACAATCTCCTTAGTCGTAAATTAAGGACTAAGAAGATTGCTCCGAAGTGTGTCAGCTTTTTTAGCCTCACAACGTGCAATAAGGCATACAATAAAGAACTGGATCTTACCTCCAGGAGTGCTGGTTTTACATCATTCGGACGATTGTCCGTTTCGTTTTCTGCAGTTCGCTACCGGTGGTTCCCAAGGTTTGACTGTGCACCTATGCATCCCGCTATTGATAAGTGGTGAGCTGGCTATACTACCTTTTTTCCATTTGTCAATGGCAATCATTTTCTTTCCGTAGGGAATCCAACTAGAAATCCTCGTTGTGGGGACAGCGCCTCATGGTTTTTTTGCTCCATTTCCAGTTTATATACATTTGTATGTGCTTTTAGTGTATGTCGACGAAGAATAAAGCACATGTAGTCCAATAGAGAGTACGTCTGCTTTATAAATTCTTGCCCTAGATTTTAAAATATCCTGGCGTATATCTGCAACAGAGGCCTAAAACGTGATATCAATGGCATCCAAAAGAAAGTGGTATACGTCATTTTAGATCTTTATTTTCTCCTATTGATGCAGAGAGATATGAAACCCATGAGGCATGATCCATTCTGCCTTAACCCCTTAAGGACCTTGCGTTTTTTGTGTTTTTTTTGACACGTTCGTTTTTCCCTCCTCGCCTTCCCAGAGCCATAACTTTTTATTTTTCCACTTACATAGACACATGAGGGCTTTTATTTTGCGGGACAAGATGGATTTTCTAATGGTGTTATTCACTGTACTATAGAATATACTGGGAAACCGTAAAAGAAATAGACAATGCATTAGACTGTACAAAGATGGCGGTTTCCCAACTTCCTGCCTGTGGCCGAAAGTGGGCCAAACGGGAACATGGCAGCGATCAGAGCCTTCACAAGGCTCCCCGCTGTCATGTCCAGTCATCGGATCGCCGCAGCTATGCAGCGGAGATGCCGATCGCCCTGATGAACGGTGCGCGGCACCGCTCTTCATTCATTTAGACGCCGCAGCCATCTTTACCGCGGCGTCTAAGGGGTTAAACAGCGCGGACGGGCGACGCTGCCTGCTCGCTCTGTACCGGCCGGTTGTTAGTTGCGATCAGCCACTAACACCCGCCGGCTCATACGTCCAGGATCCTAAGGGGTTAAAGGGAACCTGTCACATAATTTATGCCCCCCTTGCTGAGGACAGCACAAGCTAGTGTCAGACCTGCTGTTCCCAGCGCTGTGTCCCTTATTCTGTAAGATGCTGTAGTTTTAGAGCATTTACCTCTCAAATCTTATTCATGAGCAGGTGTGAGCCCCGCCCACCAAAGGCTAGCCCCGCCCACTGACAGTTATTCACATGTTTCTACCTATTCAAAGTAATAGGTTTATCAGTTGAGGTGGGCGGGGCTAGCCTCAGGTGGGCAGGGCATGAAAAACTGACTCTTTTTATGACTGAAAACTGCAAATTTGAGCTTTAAATGCTCTAAAACTCCTGCATCCTACAGAATAAGGGACACAGCGCTGGAAACAGCAGGTCTGACACTGGCTTGTGCTGCCCTCAGCAAGGGGGGCATAATCTATGTGACAGGTTCTCTTTAAAAAGGAGTTGTTTCCCTGCTGATCTCAGGTGGCGATCAGACTTGATCAACTGGATAAACTGTTCCAAAATTGTTCTGTGCTGGTTTTTTAGTTGAATATTTTTCTGATAAATAGCTCCAAGTCCTCTGCATTCCCTCATAGAATAAAATTCTGATTGCCCGCACTCATAGTAAAGGAACTTATGTAAGATAGATTGAGGCCCGGGCCACACACTGATTATAAGTCATGCTCCAAATTCTTCTTATTGGAGACTTTCCTGGACATTGACTTTTATTCGATTAGTTTCTCATAAGGGTGTAGTCATGCATGCTGGTAGTGTGCCATGTGGCAAAAACCGCAAGTGGTTTACCACCAATTATCGTGTTTTTCAATGCAGTTTTTGGCAGCAGTTCTTATCTAAGTAAAAACATGTGTAAATCCACCCTAAATTGTGTATTGTTCATCAGCAGAGACTTCTAATTGATTCAGTCTGCTCGCTCTTCTAGCTCAAGCTTTCAGGATCATTCTGATGTTCTATGTCAGGATAAAGGGCCAGATTCTCAGAGTTTCTAGGTTAGAGGGTGATGGGTTATCATTTTACTAAAAAATGTAGATTACATAGGAATCAATTAAATGAACTGGGGGCGTTTTGGATGCTGTTTTGGGCACGGAAACGCTCCGAAAACCACATCTAAACCAGCGTCCAAATAAGCCGTGTGAACATACCCTTATAGTTAAATCTCTTCTGCTTCTCAGGACGGCAGAAGCACTTGAAGCTTTTCAGGCATTGGAGGCTGGGCTGATAGAAAGCCTTTCTGGGAAATATTCATTGATGGAGCAACGAAGAACTCGACGACAGTCAACCCCATGCCTGTATCCGGAGGTAGGAAACTATTGTACACAATCGAGTAATATTTTTATGACCACCAACTAATATGCAAAGTAATGGCTATGTGCAGCAAGACCAGCAGTTACACAGGCCGGAGTGACTCAATAAGGTCCTGGTAGGTTGCCACAGGTATATGGAGATGTGCTGACTGCATCCCACAGCTGCTGGAGGGTCCATAGAGCCAACACCACCATTGGGGTGGTCCCACAGTGTCACACCAACCTACTCACTACATTCACTTCGTGGTTTTTCCTTCTGCAGGCCTTCTAGATAGCTTGCAGTGGCTGCAAACTCCTTGCTACAAACACCTTGCTGCTAGCTGCTCTAGGATCTACCCGGCTATAGGGAGGCACGGCCACACTCTGCAGAAGAGTTTAGCCCCACAGTGTCCAGCTGTGTTTTACTTCCCCAGTCAATCCCCTTCCTCCTTTGGCTATATTAGGCAGCTCCTCCCTTCTCTCCTTGCCTAAACCTTGGTTCCCACTGGCTTCCTGTTCTGGTTCCTCTTAGGTGTTTTGGCTATAGGTTTTGATATTCATCTGCTGCCTCATTACCGACCCTGACATGTCTCATCCTGTCTGACCTCTCTGCTCCTGACCCCGGCTACGTCTTTTGAACCTGTGCTGCCTGTCCTGACTTCAGACCGCCTGACCACATCTCTGTCTCCTCCCTGATGCTTTGTACCAGTGTCTTTGACCCCTAGGTCAGCTGCCACTGCTGTGGACTGTTCTGAAGTGGCACCTGGCGGCTATCGGATGCTAAGACAATCTCACCACCAATCGCTCTATGAACAACCCGATAGTCTCTTAGACACACCCCTTCAAAGCAAGCCCGGTCAGTGGCACACTGGGTCCACAACCCCACCGTTATCACACACAAATATTCAATGAGGTTTAAGTCTGGGAATTATGTGGCCAGAGTAGAACTTGGAAGCGTTTGTCATTATTTTCCAACTAATGTTAGACATTTCCAGCTGCGTGACATCTTGCATTGTCTTAATAGAAGATCCTATCCGCCCCAAGGAAGACAATCAGCACATATGGCTATCTGTGATCTGGAAGGAACCCAAATTAGTTGTGAGTGCCTTCTACATAGATGAGTGGCCCAGAGAAGGTCACAAAAATATTCCCTAGACCATAGCGCTCCCACCACCAGCTTGTGTTCTTACAGCAATGGTTGCAGGGTTTGGTCTTGGGTTCTCGAAATACACAAATTCTATATGAAAACAGGTTTTATACCAATATATCACTGCAAATATAATCCTGTTAAAACATAATTTTACTAGACTTTTTTAAAATATTTTAATTCTAAACCCTATATATAACATGCATAACTAGATGATACAGCCATACAGTGCACTATTGCAGTGGAGTAATCGCCCCGTAAAGAGCGGCTCGCTTTATGACAGACAATATCACTACATGCGTGTATACAACACCTTTAAATCCACAGCTATCCCGACGCGTTTCCCCCATACAATTCTGGGGTTCATCAGGGGATTCAAATTTCTCTCACGTGGAAAAGAATACGTATTACAACGCATATCTACAACACATGTACTTCCAATTAAGATAGGACTGTACTTAGCTCAAGTGCTGCCAGGTATAATGACGTTTAGTTCCCGCGGCACCTCTAGTACGCTGGCACCCAAGATAAGAGGGATCCCTCGTATCTTGGGTGCCAGCGTACTCGAGGTGCCGCGGGAACTATTCCAATTTGGACGTACCTGTGTTGGAGTATATGCGGGGGGTATAGCGTATGCGTTTTCCACAGTGAGAGAAATTTGGAATCCCCTGATGAACCCCTAGAATTGTATGGGGGGAAAACGCGTCGGGAAAGCTGGGATTTAAAAGGTGTTTATACACGCATGTAGTGATATTGTCTGTCAAATTTAAGCGGAGCCGCTCTTTATTGGGGCGATTACTCCACTGACAGATAGTGCACATTTATCTGTATCATCTAGGTATGCAGTGGTAATAAAATAGGGGTTTAGATATTAATATTTAAAATAGTCTAGTAAAATTAATGTTTTTAACAGGGATTATTATTTGCAGTGATATCTTTGGTGTTTCTCACCTGACATGCCAATGTCCATCCAAATGAAGAAGCAGAAACCATGACTCATCAGAGGAGACAACTCTTTGTCAGTTATTGGAGGTCCAATTTTGATACTTCAGTAAAATTGAAGTGTTTTCTGATGATGTAACTTGGTTAGCAGAGATGCAGTGACATCTATGTTTTGGAACCCCACACGCAGAAGGGTTCACTGAACTGTTGTTTGGTAGCTCCCTGGTTCACGCTAGTGGTGAGCTGCTTCACTGTAGCGCGACATTTGTAGCCGACGTTCACCTCTCACATCACATCACCTCTCACATGGTGCTTCACAGTTTCCAAATCGCTTATTCTCAGTGGTGCCATTTTTCCACTCACGATACACTTTAACCACAGCAGCGCAAGAACATTTTACAATCCGCACAGTTGCAGAAATACTGCCGCCCTTGTCCTGTCAACCAATAATCATCCGATTTGGAACTTTTCCCATGACAGCAGTGTGTAGATGGATGCAGACAGCCTATCACATACCTTATAAATGCATCAAGCCAGCTCACCACATTATAATGTGACTCCGCTGTGTATCAGTCTTGTGATAGATAGAAAGTCCTGTAATCCATGTTTGCATGTTAGTCAGGGGCGTAGCTACAGGGGGTGCAGCGGTAGCAGTCGCTACCGGGCCCAGCAGCCTGAGGGGGCCCAAAAGCCCTCCTGCCACAAAAGAAGATACCAGCATTGGAAATGGTGCATGGTAACTGGGGGGCCCCATTTCACTTTTCGCACCAGGGTCCAAGAGCTTGAAGTTACGCCTCTGATGTTAGTAGTCATCGCTGACCTGAACCCTTAACTTTGTGTCTACCCATCATATAAGATATTTCCTATATGACTGCCCTCATGTCTAAATCATAGCCAAAATAGCGGTGGAATCCAGGCAGACTCGGACGGGGCCACGGTGGGTCCCTGAGCATAGCAGACCTGGAGATGTTTTTAACTGCAGAAAAGTAAGAAAGGCAAAAAGCAAGATGCTGAGCATAGGAGGGATCTACAGTCATTTACAGTAGTTGCAGGGTGCTCCCTAAAATACATTTCACAAGTGCGCCCTGAAACAGCTCAACTGGTGGGCCCTTAGAATCAACTCCACCTGTGGGTCCAAGGCACTCCAGTCCGACACTGAATCCAGGCAAAACATCTCAGGAAATGCTTTCTTCTGTCCCTAACTGGATTCAGACCATGTATTTGGCAATTAGGAGGATAGAAGTCCCTAGAGCGGGTGTGAATGCAGCCTTACTTTCATTTTTTTAACACATTTGTCATTAGTATTCTAGTTCCAGCTGAAAGATGTGACCAATATTAATTTGCCATTTACAGGAATCGGTGCGCATGCGCCAGGAGTTGCGGGTGAGGAGAGCCAGTCTTCATCCAACCCCGAGGACAGATATGGTAAGGAATAGCATGTTATACAATCCCTATTAGAGCTCATACTGCAGAGCTGCCATAGAAGTCCATGAGGCATCTGCTGGACTTCTGGATGCCTTAGATTTCATATTGAAGAATTTTGAATTGTTTCTCTTTCGGCTTTCGTAAGAATCGGATTTCGGTCGGAGCCTGCATTGCTCCCAGGGGAGACTATCTACATACATACGGAGTCTGTAAGGCAATGCACAGACTGTGTGGCTCTATATCAGGGGTCTCAATGGCTGTCATCTATAGCTGTCACCTTTGGTCCATGGGCAGAGCCGTCTTAACAGCATTAAGGACCCCTGGGCAGAGCACTGCAGAGTGCCATACCGAAATACATAACACTAGGCCATGCCTCTAGCCAACAACAAGCACACCCATGTTATCATGCCAATTATGTTGGACACCAGCAGTCTGCAGTCTATAAGACTATTTGGCAAGGCAGGAAGCCTTTGGCTCCCTTCTCCATAACGGTTCTTAGCTGTTTACACATCCTAAAAACACACAAACCGTTAAATATGCAAAGCCAA
This sequence comes from Phyllomedusa bahiana, assembly GCA_025379985.1. Lineage (NCBI taxonomy): Eukaryota > Metazoa > Chordata > Amphibia > Anura > Hylidae > Phyllomedusa > Phyllomedusa bahiana. Next base: position 111,559 of record JAODAL010001932.1, read on the forward strand.
TAAAGGGATCCAGGGCATGTTTCATGTATTCCTGGAACATACATAGACCACCTGGGGCCCCTATGCTTGTGCCCAATAGAAAAGATGGCCCTGTCTCAATGGCTGTCATCTGTAGCTGTCACCTTCGATGTTACCTTCCATGGGACACCAGAGCTCCTGAGGCTTCCTCGGAGCAAGGGAGTAGCGTGTCAGTCCTGGTAGTTTAACCCCTTAGATGCTAAAGTCTATAGCACCTACTGTATGTAAGGGATTTGACGGAGGGTGGGACTCTGTCTCCTCCATTGGCACTCAGTGGTGCAATTGCAGGGTGCTGATGGTTCGCCATGACAGCTGGAGGCCTAACAACAGCCTCTGGTCTGTCTGTGATTTAGGCCTACCAGATCATGTGTCATAGCCTGGCATCTACATTTGGAGCCTTCACTGTAGCCAAACAGAGGCTTCAGCAGTGATGTTTCGTTCAGCCACAGCCAGAAGACCAAGGGAGAGGACCAGGAGATGCATTGCTGAAACAAATGGGCAGCATAGAGGTGAATATTGTTTTTGTTTAATCCAAAGGGTGTGTTTGCCCAGCATCCAAAGTAAAACCACATTTAAGAGAGCCCATTAAAACTACATGGGCATATTCTCTGATTCCTCCTGACGCGTGACGCGTTTCAAGCCTGCTTGGGATCTTACACATAGTGAGGAAAGAATCACAAAGCACTGATTAAAAATAAGCATCCAGGAATACTTCCAGAGGAGAATTTCAATTAAGCCCATTCTCCAACCCATTGTCTTCCATTGCCGATTAATCAGCTGATTAAGCTGGAAATAACCAATGCAGACAAGAGGAAGAAAATGTAAACTACATATGATGAGCGTGGACTCGGTGCGCTTTGGAGGAAGATCCAATCTCTCGTAAGTGGTAAAACAAGGGGATTATCTTTATTATTAAAACTGCAATTAACTTTTGCAACCGAAAATTTAAAAACTTAAGATAATATAGGGCAGTACATAACGCGTTTCGCCCGGAACACCCGCGCTTCCTCAGAAGTATCAACCTATTTTACAAAAAGCATTATTTATATAAAAATACTCCAAAAAAGGGAGTGTATTTATACACTCACGAGAGATTGGATCTTCCTTCAAAGCACGCCGGGTCCACGCTCATCCCTTGGGATCTGCATCGACTATATCTTACCAAGTGCTGGACGGCACTTGCGCCTTTTGACAGAGACTCTGGCAGCCGTAGTAAGGGCGACGGATACAACAGCCCTATATGCTTTATTGAGAGTTGTGCCTCGCTTTGTGCACAACCTTATCAGGTGAGTAAGCTTCTCAACATCCTATTATCTACTTTTCGTGTTACTGTTTTACACTATTGTGCGCCCCCTTCCTGTCTTTTTTCTTCATTGTATAAACTACATATGAGCATTTATAACATACAGACACATGAGATTCAAAAAGCACATGCATTATTCATTCCTTATGCTTCCAGCAAGGTTATCGAATCCATACATAATGATATTTAATATAGAATCTTTACATCTTGAAATGTTTTTCTGACACGGAGAGGGGTCGCCAATAATTAAACATAAGTATTGTATTTTGACAATGTTGCAGATTGGGTTCCTCTGCATTTATACAAATCATACAACTTTCATTAACTATTGACATTTACAAGCTCTTTATAGTGTTGCTCATTGAATCTCATGTGTACATATGTTATAAATGCTTAGATGTACATTCCCTGGGAGGAATCACTATTGTCTCATATTCCATCAAGTAATATAAATAAAATTCCTTGTCTTCATAGCAAGAAGGTTCGTCACAGGCAACTGCACAATGTCAGTTTTCTTTAGTACAGACCCATCTAAAGAAGAAAAATAAAAAATACAATTGTGTATATATTAAAGTGGATATGGGTTGTAATATGAATGCATGATAGTGCATAGCTAACTGGAGGAAACTTTGATGGAATGGATTATGTTACTTCAACATGTCTTAAAGGGGTTGTCTCACTATATTGATTTATCTTACCTCAGTCTTGTTTTCTTGGTTTCACTTTGAATTCAGGGGTGTGTTTATTGGTTTCTACTAGGCTGCAGAAGAAGCCAGGTCTGTAGCTATAGCAACCAGTGCTGGCAGCCTATCAGGAGAGATCAAACAGGTCTGTTGTTATAGTGACCTGAGGAGCTGATGCAGCCCGTACAAGAGGGGATATCTCAGAATAAGTAGGACAATGTTAATAATGGACATATATTGCAAAGTGACTTGTTTTTGCAAGATCTTTAACATAAAAAGCAATCCTTGTAGTGAGACAACCCCTTTAAAGAGGTATTGCTATCTCGTGCCCCCACCATTGCATCCTGCATCCTCTAGCCACAGGGGACAGAGAAGTGGTTGCGCATGCGCAACTCTCTCTGTTCACTTTTATGGAAGTATGGAGCACTGCTGAGCCCGCTTTATGAGAAAGGAATACCCCATTTCTATTATTCATTCCAAAGGAGTGTACAGACCTCAGACCAAACAAAGTACAATAATATCCCTAAAGAACTAACAAATGGTAAAGGGAGAGGACCCTGCCCACAAGGGCTCACAATCTACAAGGGAGGAGGAATGAGACAGACGGTAACAGACAGATATATTTGTTTGGTTGTGTAGGGGAAGCAAAGGTAATGTGTAGGGTGGAGGCTCCTGAAGAGATGGGTTTTCAGGTTGCTTTTAAAACTAATAAAAGTGGCGGAGAGTGTGATGTGTTGGGGCAGTGAGTTCCAGAGTGTGGGGGAAGCACGGGAGAAGTCTTGGATATGGTTGTATAAGGAGATAACATGGGGAGAGCCGAGAAGTACGCCCTGTAAGGAGCAAAGATTGCATGAGAGGAGGTATCTGGAGATTAAAATTGAGATGTATTGACGGGAGAGGTTATAAAGAGTCTTGTAAGTTATGGTTAGTAACCTGACCTGAATTTGCTTGGCAGTGGGTAGCCAGTGAAGGAATTGGCAGAGGGGAGAATCAGAGAAGTAAAGCTCATTTATTGCTCTTTATAAATATACTGTACTCCTCTGCCTCTCCCCTTTGCCAATCCCTTCACTATCTACCCATTGCACAATGAATTCAGTTCAAGTTACTAGCCATGACATTTACAGCTCTGGAAAAAATTAAGAGACCACTCACGGTTTTCTAACAAATCAGCATCTCTACATGTCTGACACCATTCCATTCCAGTGTCCGATGAATTCCAACCAAACAAAGAAGAACTGCTTACATTTTTGTGCCACGAGTGGCATAATGTCACCCAAAAGCAGCGTGAAAGACTGGTGGAAAGCAGCCAAGACGCATGAAAGCTGGGATTAACAATCATGGTTATTCCACCAAATATTGATTTCTGAACTCTTGACGAATTAAACCATCAGTCTTATTGTTTCTAAAGAAATAGGAACTTGTTTTCTTTGCATTATTTGATGTCTGACAGCTTTGCTGCTTCTTTTTTATTATTTTGAAGAGTTCTCATTTACTGCAAATAAGTACAATTTTTTTTTGCTTTGAATGTTGTCAGTAGTTAATATAATAAAACAACAATGTACATTTTTCTCAAAAATATACCATTGAAGAGAAAAATCAGAGAAACTGACAATTTTGCAGTGGTCTCTTAATTTTTTCCAGAGCTGTACATCAGGTCATATAAATGAGCAACAAAACATTCGTTAAAACTTATTATTACTAATTACTAATCCATTTTAAAGGGAATGTGTCATCAAAAAATGACTTATTATTTAACTCACATTTTTATGTTAAACACATTTTTTAAAATACGGAATTATGACCAGTATTTAAATCTTGAGCTGGTTGCTTCCTGAGAAACACCAAATCTTGGGGTTCTTCAAGACACACTTAGGAAATTAATTAAACAGTGCTGGGCTCTCATAAAACTTTAAACTTTATTCACCATATAAAAGCATCCATATTCAGGCATTTAACCGCATTGAACAGCATAACCAAAATGGACATTGAATTTGAAGCAATACTCATCGTTAGGTTGCGACCTCCCGGTCGTTCAGGTCAGTTCATCATTGGAGACGCCAGAGAGTCCCGAGCAGAGCGGCACAGAGATGGCACACCTGCGCGACGCACCTGCGTGCTACGTTTCGGGGTAAGCTCCGCCCCCTTCTTCACATTTTTTAGGAATTTTTGGTTATTTTTTTTATTTACCACATCACATTCAGTATTTTTTTTTTATAATTCTTAAGTCCTGCAGTTTTCACTTTGGCCACTAGACCTGAAAGGAGACACCTGATGTGTACAGTTAACAGTTCTCTTACCAGTCAAAAGCAGAGATGTCACAGCTGGCCCTATCCTGTCCCTGCACAGTGATTCCTACTAGTCACCAGAGATGTTAGAAACTCCCTCATACAAGTCCTGGACAGAATCTGTCTTTAGGATCCAATGTTGAAACATGAAGCTGCTGTAAAGTATCTCTCTGACTGCTGTTAAAGCAGTGCAAGCAAGAATGTCTTCTCCATAATCAGATATCTACAATCAGAAATCTACAATCAGGAAATAAAAACGGCTGAGAGGAAAAGAATATGGATCAGGGTCTTGATTTAATAAGTAAAAAAAATGGCGACAGATTCCATTTATTTATTTATTTTTTAAATACATTTTTATTGCATTTTCAAACAGTTAAACAGTGAACACATATCTCTGACATGTAATAGTGGTCATATCACATATTTGCATAATCTCCGGGCCTGTGCCTGGAATATGTAGATAGTACATACAGAGAAAAAAAAAATCAAATCAAATTACAAGGGTATAAAAGAAATTAAAATAAACAAAATAACTACACTACTAAAGTACAACTACAACTGCGTCCTATCTTCATCTCTCGTGACCGTGTGGTCCTTAATGGAACCTCATACTTAAGGCCAAAGTTCCTCAGACTTTCCGGAGAGGTAGGACTTTTTAGGCAAATTTTCTGGGGCACTGAGTCAGAGAGTGATAAATGGACGCAGTGAAACATAGACAAATTCGATAAACAGGTAAACTGACATAACAAGCATGTAAACCTTTGCCAATCGGCAAGAACGTGAAATGACGCTGACGGGGGGCTATTGCGTGCCCCGCCTTCAATGCGTTGGGAGGACTCCCTTTTTTCATTAGCATGAAGAAACTTTTCCCCGACAAGAACCCTTGCCCCCCTCCCCCACCGGCAGAAAACCCTTGTAAATGCTAGAGTTCTCAGGATTGGCCTATAAACAGATATGTGATGAGAGCAATTGCATCTCAAGACAGTCTAGAAAGTCTAGAAGGACCCCTATGACAAGGACCCCTATGACAACTCTTGCCTTCTATACAAGGGAAATGATCCAAGGATGTTCATACAGTCCACCCTCCTCCCCCTCCCCAGAACCTGATCCTCGCCGAGCAGGGTGACCAGTCTCCTCAGTCAGGGGTAGAGTCCCGTCGGCGTCTCCGTCTCGGCTGACGGCTTTCTTTAGGCGAAAGTGGAGGTGGTGACAGAGATCGCGAGCGAGCCCACGAGGTCTCTTTCTGTCTCCTCCTGGAGGTCTCAAGGGTATCAGCTGCAGTCGTCTCAGGTGATCGTGGTGACCGAGCTGGGGTTTTGGAGACGGGTATCCCTCTGGAGCTCATAAGGTCGCGCAGATCTTCTTCCGCTTCCGCAGCCGAGTTGAAGAACCGGGGCGGGCCATCAGGATCCAGCACCTTGAGGGTGGCCGGGTAGAGAATCTGGAATCGGATCTTCTGTTGAAATAGTGCCGTACAGAGTTTGCTGAAGGCGCGCCTCTTCTGGGAGACCTCTGCAGAGAAATCTTCAAATAGCAGCACTTTATGCCCCTGGAGTAGTAGTGGCTTGTTGAGCCTGCGATACGCCCTCAGGATTTCAGCCTTGTCATTAAAGTCCAGGAACTTCATTATCACAGTGCGGCTCTTCTGTCGTTGCTGAGATTTAGATGCTGGGGCTGTTCTTCCCTCCGGGCCTACTCGGTGTATTCTCTCAATACGGCAGCCGTGGTTGATGCCCAGGGCAGCAGGCAGCTCTTCCTGGCAGAGGGGTTGAAGGTCGCGCTGTTTGAACGATTCAGGGAGACCCACTAGCCTCAGGTTACTCCGCCTGGAGCGGTTTTCAAGGTCTTCGATGCGTTCTTGCTGCACCAGTTGTGCCTTGGCGCAGAGTTTCAGACGTGCGTTCAGAGTGCTGTTGTCAGTCTCCAGGTCATTTACTCTGTTCTCTAATTCTTCGAGTCTGGCAGAGTGAACTTGAACATCCTGCTGCAGCTTGAGCAGAGAGGCCTGGACGGTGGATTCAAGAGCCGCTTGCAGGTCTGGTGCTATTTGTCTTGCCACTTCTGTAGCCAGGAGCTTGTAATCAATCGGCACAGTGCAGGCTGGATTCAGCGAGCCCTGGGATCCCTCTGGGCAAGGTTCCAGGAGAGATCCTGCGTAGTCCCCCTCCCCCTTGCTGCTGCTGGCACTGCTGTGGTCTTCCTCTATTTCTCTGGCTGTCACGTGGCCGGCAGCAGCCATTTTAGATGTAACTTGCGGCTGTTCCCATGCAGCTCCGGTCTTTTGGGCGCTACGGAGTAAATACTTCTCCATCAGGGAGTGGAATCAGCAGGTGTTGGTCTTGCACTATTAGTATGCAGATTATTGGGGTCAGTGTCCCTTTAAATATGCACGGCCGCGTGCAGCCTCCGGCCCTCCTGTGGCAGTCTGGCTTATCTCAGCAGGGGGTATGTAAATGAGGGGGCCTCCAGTGTTGGTGCGGGCGTGCGGGCAGTCCGTGTCAGGGCTGTACAGGGGCGGCAGTAGGTCCCTTACCCGGCAAGTCCGCCGCTCAGTGCGCCCTCCTGCTGCTGCTGCTGGCTCACCGTTCACCTCTGCTGCCGCATTCAGGGAAGCAGGCCGGCCTCTGTGCGCTGCTCGTCCCGTGCCCCGAGGGCTGCAGTGACGCGGCAAAGTCCGCGACTCGGGCGGTTTCTGTCAGGGAATATGCTCCGGTGCTCGGAGGAGCTACTCCCACGGTTTTTGGCCAGTTCAGCGCTGCTTTGCACAGCTAATGGCGGTATAAAGCCGGCGGGTGTGGGGAGCCGATCCTCACCCCGTCTTCATGCGCCGGCGCCGGAACCGGAAGTCAGATTCCATTTAAAGGTGTCTAATTTATAGAATGTTATGATTTTATCTGTTGAACTAAATCATCTTAGGCCCGATTCACATTGGTGTCGGAGGTTCTGTTGGGAGTCATTTCTTTCTATCAAACATGACAGAAAAATATATATAGTACTGTATTGTACAAAGAACATGCACTTCACTAATACAGATGATATAGGAAAGACCATTTATGTTAAAGCTATTGTAACCTGAGGCCATTGGAACTTGAGGGACCATTGAACTGTACCACTGACTACAAGATACTGTGCTGTCAATATAAAAAGAGAGTTTTTTGGAATTTTTTATGGAATTTTTGCTTAAAGGGGTTTTGCCACGAAGTGAGTTCCTTACCTCTTATCTGCTCAGGAGAGAATATAAACAAAGCATGCTGAGTCATGAATGGCTACAGGGGTGAGAGGAAGGGGGGTGAGCAGAGAGCGAGGAAGAAGGGAGTGTCTGAAATGTTTACTCAAATAATTACATTACAACCAATGGATTCTCAATACAGCAGACAACCTCATACACTACACTTTCTCCCCAGCCCCTTGCAAGCTCCTTCATGTTCCCTGTCATCAGATAAGAAGTGCAAACACGCAAGCGCGGCCAGATCAGCTCCTGTCAGTGTCCTGGTCGTGTCTAATGTAAACTTTCAGGAAACTAAGGGGGACTGAGCAATGCTATACCTCTCACAGGCTTCACATATATTTAGAAAAGTGATTAAATACCCATTTTGGAGGATCCCACGTCAACATTACATTGTGGCAAAACCCCTTTAAAGGAGTTTTCTAAGCGTTTTTTAATGATTTCAAGCTACTGCTGCACTAATGAAGAAAAAAAAACAACCTTATTTCCCACTCACTGCCGTTGTTGTGCTAACACTGCCGGCGGTCTGCCCCAGTCTGTGCGGTGAACGGCTTGTGACTGCTGTAGGCAATCAGTAATTTTACCGAGCCGTTCAATGCCGAGTGGTGATGTCAAGGGAATGGCACATGACTGCTGGAGCCACTGATCCCCTGCAGTGATCACAGGATCCGGATATAAACAGAGACTGAGGGAGACCACTGTTGTCATCATCAGTGCTGGAACAGCGGTAAGTAGAAAGGTACACATGAATTTTTTTCTTTTTAATGCCTAAAACCATTAAAAATAAGTCCTGAATAACCCAGTAAATGATGTGTTTATACAGGTCACTATTGTGTCTCCTTACACAGGGCTTTGGTGGTTCAAAAGCATTAGGGACAAGGAGTCGAGACTCCTCTCCACATCGTACAGGTGCTCAGGTAAGGTAACATTGCTAGTCAGTTACACTGCTTATCTGGCAGCTACATGTTAGACTTGGTTAACATTGCATGTTATATCGGGAATGATGGAAAAAATAGCGCAGCGAGTTGTACTGTTTTTATCAGTCTAAACAATGGCAGAACCTGACGGACCCATTGTAACCAGTGAGGTTCGCCGGGTGCCATTGGTGCCTTTTCTGTCAGTTTGTACCTCCAAAAGGAACCTCCAATACAACTGTAATCCAAACCTTATCACAACAGTGTTACTAACTACAGTGCTCCCTCAACATACATTATTATTTGGTTTTAGGGCGACCATTGTATGCTGAAACCATGAATTTATAGAAAATATTTTTCTAATAACATTCAAAATATCTGTATGAGGAAGGACTGGTTCTTGGAAGCAGAATGTCATATATTCAATATGACTCATGGTCTGGTTGTTTGTAAGCTATGTAAAGTGTTCCCCCGACAAACAATAGTAATTGGTTCTGGGAGGACCATTGTATGTTGAGACAATAACTATCAGAAATTGATAATTGGCTCTGAAGCCTCAACATGTCACCAACACAAAGCAAAATTACAGAAAGATTACAGAAAATGAAGCAGATACTAATCCAGATAAAGCGCGTCCTTCCATATAACATCAGAGAGAACTGCTGGGACCTGAACATCCATTTTTTTTTTTTTGCAGCAAATTTTTCTTTTTATTACATATCAAGAATGGTACATAACATAATGTACCTTTTTCTGAAGTAAATGAAAAGAAAAAGAACAGCAACAAAATGCCATGTCATAAAACATCAAAAGCAGAAATAGCAATGTCATTATTTTTAGTAATGTCTGATTCAGTTAATAACAACAATACACGTAGAATATACAAATGTATCATATACCAGAAAATTTTCAATTATATAACTATATCGGAGTAACTCGTATTTGTTATCCTTCGTTCAATACGAAAGTGTTGTGATTATCCTTTTACTTATAGTAAATGGATGTGGTCCAAGGAAGCCAATTATTATTAAAGGGGTTTTGCCACAAAGTAAAATTGACGTGGGAAGTTTGTAAATTAAATAATAAACATTTTAACTATTGATCATTATTAAAAATTCTGCACCGTTTTTGTCTTAGCTGCTCCTTTAGTGAACTATTGTTTACAGCTTGTCTCCAGGGGATACGACCAGAGCTGAGAGCTCCTCCATCCTGGTCAGAAATGCTCAGACATCACCTCTCCTCTCAGGCAGATATTGAGTGTTCAAACCCCAGGTGCTGTCATTCTACTCCCGTCCTATGTGCTCCTTAGTAATTAGTCAAACAGTGCAAATAAATTAAAAAATGAAACCTCAATCAGGTCTGTGCATTGATAAAGAGAAATAAAATCCACAGGTTTGGTTCCTGCAGGGATTTGAACTGAGGACCCTTGTGCCTGTGGGAAAAAGTTTTACCTCTGAGCTACAATGTAGCTACTTACAGTTCTACACATAAACAGACCTTTCTTTGTCTAGAGAGAGGAAAGGCCTGGTGATGTCATCCTGCAGGATCACATGATAGGCAATTCAAACAAATCACACACGCCCCCTTCTGAGCACACAGAGCTGCAGAGCTGGATGCAGGGGTAGGAAATGGGATCGTGGCAAAACCCCTTTAAATCTGGCTATGGCATGTGCGGGGTTTACTAAACTTGTCTCACAGCTGTATTGCAAATTTATTCTGTTGATAACTTCTGCAATAGATGGAGTGAGGGTTGTTTTCCAATGTGAAGCTATCGTAATCCTTGTCGCTATTAAAGCATGAGATAGAACTGCACAAAATGGATGTGGTGTGCCAGGAAAAGTGAGATCTATAATAGCTGGGTTCGGTGTGAGGTTAATTTTTACATTTGAAGATGTTAATTAGCAGGTTTTCTAGTTCTTTCCATAGTGGTTGAATAAGTGGACATTTCCACCACATGTGTAATAAGGAGCCCTTAGCACTGCATTGTTTCCAGCACAGATAGGAGTATCCAGGAGAGATATGTGCTATGCGGACCTGAAAACTCATTTTCTATTTTGAGGAAGGAGCTTTTTTGGGGTGATATACAGAGATGGGTGAATCGATTCTAACTAAGTGGAATTCGTTTAGAATTTCAGGAAAACTTCAGTTCTGCAGGAAGACGAAATTTAGGGTCATTTGAGGGAATGAAACGTCTTTTTTTTGTAAAATGGCCGCGAGCAAATGGCGTGACATGGGCAGAGAATGGGGGAAAAGAAAGGAGCCCTCCAATGACAGGTGCAGACATGAAGCCAATCAGCAACCAGCGGGCTTCTGTGACTTCACAGTCCGATAAATACAGACACCAATTCTCACATTTCTCAGTCTGTCCTGGCATAAGCATCTATCTGCTGCTGCTGCAGTATACTGAGCTCAGTATAAAACAAACTCCTTTTATCAGCAACTGGGGCAAAAGACCATCACAAGTGTGTGTCATTTACACACTTTTTACTCAACCAGAGTTATCATTTTGTTTTAGTTTGTGGGGTATTCTCCCTAAAGTCCAGGGTCGGTATATTTGCCTTAATTCGGTCTGGTTCTTCTGTAGGGTATTTTACACCCAAGGCTTAATTTAACCTCTTGATTGTGGGTTACTTTGGAGTAAAATACAGGGTGTGTATTTATCATTAAACAGACTCTGTACATTTTAGAACAAACAGTATGTCAGACAGAGAGGTGGCAGGCTCTTCACATGCGAGTGGCAGAGGCACAAACTTTCCCTGGAAGGCCCAGGTCGCAGCACAGCAAGGGGACGTCGCAGCAGGGTCACTCGGTGAGGCCACAACTGCCGCTGTCATTAGCGGCCGGTGTTGTTCAGCAACCCAATGGTTCTTAAATTGGTTGACTAGGTCATCCACTTCCTCCCAGATGACATCTGACAACCCCACCCAAGAGTCGGTGGGAACGTCAGACACAACCCTTAGTTGGCATGGCCCGGGAGCGGGTCAGCTGCCCTCACCTGTCCTCAGCCCGCCTCTGTCCCGATCAGTTCCCTCAGCCAGAGATCTACTATATGGTCTGGGCTCAACGCCACTATACAGCGAGGACGAACTCTTTGAGGACAGTCAGCAGCTACTTGGCAACGAAGAGGTGGGGCAGACATCCGCTGCTTCTTGCAGTAGGCGGGAAAGTAGTGATGTGGAGAGTGGCATGGGAGGTTTTGTTGCAAGAAGTCAGGCTCTGCATACCAAGGAGAGGAGAATAGCAGTGACGATCAAACACTAATCAATGATGATGTAGCGAATCGCACTTGGGAGCCAGGTTAAGCAAGGGCTTCATCATCGTCAGGAGAAGAGGGCGTCAGCTTGCGCGTCAGGCAGCGGTGCAGCCAGCAAGTGGGTCGTGGGGCCGTGAGTCAGCAGGTAGCAGCCAGTGCGAGGTCGGGAGCCAAACGGCCACGGGGTAAAAAACCGCTTCGCAGGCCCAAAGAAAGTAGCGGCACAGGGGCTCAGCGAGGCAGCGGCGGCAGTAGTAGCTCAGTGCGGAGCGTTGGCAGTAAAATCACCTACTCGGCGGTGTGGCAGTTCTTTGCTAAGACACCGGAGGAGCCGAATATGGGTATATGTAAATCTGTAGGCAGGAAAGTGAAGCGTGGCAAGGGAGCTAACGTTGGCACCACGGCCCTGCTCAACACATCAGCGTCACCATCCGGTGGTATGGGAGAAACGTGGCTCAAAATGTGGTGGTCCATCCTGCCGCCACAGCAACAGCAGCAGCAGCAGCGCCCAGTGGCATGCATGCCATTGCAGTCAGTCAAGGCTCCACCACCTCTGCAGAAGGGAGCTGTTTGTCTTTCCCATCATCTACCCGTCCAGATGCTCCTGATTCTCGCCACTCCACAGCAGTCGTTCACCTAGGAGATTGCCAAGAAACAGCAGTATGCGTCCAACCATCCTAAGGTGCAGAAGCTGACCATGCTCCTGTCCAAGTTGTTGGTACTGCAGTCCCTCCCTTTCCAAGTGCTCGACTCTGCACCGTTCAGAGAACTAATGGCTTGAGCCGAGCCGAGGTGGAAAGTCCCAAGCCATTGTTTCTTTTCGAAAAAAGCAGTACCAGCCCTTCACAAATATGTAGAACAGAAGGTGGGCCAGTCCTTGAGCCTATTGGTGTCTTCCAAGGTGCATGGCAGCGCAGATGTGTGGAGCTGTAACTACGGTCAGGGACCATACATGTCCTTTACGGCCCACTGGGTGAATATGCTTCCTGCCCAGCCACCCCAGCAACTTGGACAGGAGACGCCGCTTTCTCCTCCACGTTGTCAAACTGCTGCTCCTGCGCCAATGTCCGCCTCCTCCTCCACCACAACCTCAGCCTCCACAAGTATAAGTGCTGCTACATCATATAACATGTGCACAGCGGTGTCACGCAGTTCTACGACTAGTTTTCCTGGGTGAACGAAGTCACAAAGGAGATGAACTGCTACACGGCATGCAACACGAAATCAATGTGTGGCTTTCTCTGTGACAACTGCAAATCGGAACCATGGTGACGGAAAATGGAAGGAACATGGTGTCCGCACTGCACCGAGAAGGGATGACCAGTGCACCCTGCATAGCACACATGTTCAATCTGGTTGTCAAAAGGTTCCTGAAGTCTTCCACCCATCTGCAAGACATTCTAAAAATGGCCAGGAAACTGCATGTATTTCATCCATTCCTACAAAGCCAAGCACACCCTCCTTGAGCTGCAGCGGCAGAACGCCCTCCCCCAACACAGGCTGATATGCGATGTTTCTACTTTGTTGGAATTCCAGCCTCCATATGTTAGACCGACTGTATGAACAAAGAAAGGCCATTAACTATTTTTTGATGATCCAAGCAGACAGGAGTACTCCCCTGTGTAATTTTGATGTCAGCCAGTGGCAGCTCATGCGTTACACCTGCCGTTTGCACAGACCCTTTGAGGAGGCGACGTTATTTGTCAGTCGCCAGGACTACGTGATGAATAACGTCATTCCACTGCTTCATGTCCTGGAACAAAATCTGTCTGGTCAGGGGACTGGCGACGTGGCGACTACATCTCACGGCCACCGGTGGGGGCTGAACTGGAGAAGGAGGAGGACATTGGAGCACAAGCAGTGTCTGGCGAAATGAGTGGTTTTTCTACTCAGGTGACAGGAGGAGGAGGAGCAGGAGCAGCCGGAGGAGGAAGATGAGGAAGACGAGGCATACACAACACCGCAGTATACAGTGGAGATGGAGGCAGGGAGTCACTCAGAGTCACTTGCTCAGATGGCCCGCTGCATTCTGATTTGCCTGGCTAGTGACAGCCGAACTGGCAGAGGGATGACTTCTGGCTCTCCACTCTCTTGGACCGGTCCAAAATGGGAGCCTTTTTTCCAGCTGCCGAGAGGGAGTACAAACTCAAGTACAATAGAGAAATCCTCTGTAGTCAGTTGGCCGCTTCCTATGTGCGGCATCGTCCATCCTCTGACAGGTCTGACAGGGGGGTTCCTTATCACTCACGTACCACTGCCACGGCTGCTGTGGGGAGGTGGGGGGGGGGTAGGAGCAGGAGCAGCTCCATCAGCAGCAGCCTGAGCCTGGAGTCGTTGATGAGCAGCTTCCTTCACCCACCTAGTGAGGAGGCTATTCACAAGCAACAGCAGGACCTGGAGCAGACCCTGAACCAGCAGGTGGTAGCCTACTTGGACAGCAATCTGCCACCCCAGGTAGAAAATCCGGTGGTCTACTGGGCAGCCAAACTGGATGTGTGGCCGCAGCTTGCCGAGTTTGCAGTGGAGAAGCTGTCCTGCCCGCCCAGTAGTGTGGCATCAGAGCAAGTGTTCAGTGCGGCGGGGGGCCATAGCTACCCTCGCTTGTCAACCCAAAATGTGGAGAGACTGACCTTTGTTAAGATGAATGAGGAATGGATCAGCCAGGATTTCCACACACCAATGCCATCAGCCATGACGCCTCACCAAAACTTTGAGAAATTAGTCTGGATTCTTCTGGCTACCTGCCTCAGCTACTATTCTGATGCTGCCACCTGCCTGATGCCACATCTGCTGCCAGCTGCTACATCTTCCACCCACCAGCTTTACCAGGGACTGGTATTGCCATCCACCTCCACACTCTGTCATTGTGTCAATCTGTGGCCTACTCATGCTGCTGCCACCTCCACACTGTGTCATTGTGCAGCTCTGTGGCCTACTCATGTTGCTGCCACCGCCAGAATTTTTCATTGTGCCACTCTATGAACACAATCTGATGCTGCTGCTGCCGTCACCTCCACGCTGTATCATGGTGCCACTCTGTGGGCTCCTGATGTTGCTGCCAACCTCCACACGTGTTTATTTGTGCCACCCCTGTGGGCTCCTGTTGTTGCTGCGACCTCCCAACTGTCATTGTGCCACTCTGCGGGCTCCTGATGTTGCGGCCACCTCCACACTGTCTCATTCTGCCACTCTGTGGCTCCTGATGTTGCTGCCACCTCCACAATCTGTCATTGTGCCACTCTGTGGGCTCCTGATTGCTGCCACCTCCACGCTGTATCATGGTGCCACTCTGTGGGCTCCTGATGTTGCTGCCACCTCCACACTCTGTCATTGTGCCACTCTGTGGGCTCCTGATGTTGCTGACCCCTCCACACACTGTCATTGTGCCACTTTATGGGCTCCTGATGTTGCTGCCACCTCCACACTCTGTCATTGTGCCACTCTGTTGGCTCCTGATGTTGCTGCCACCTCCAAAATCTGTCATTGTGCCACTCTGTGGGCTCCTGATGCTGCTGCCACCTCCACCCTGTTTCATGGTGCCACTCTGTGGGCTCCTGATGTTGCTGCCCCTTCCACACTCTGTCATTGTGCCACTCCGTGGGTTCCGGATGTTGCTGCCACCTCCACGCTGTGTCACTGTGCCACTGTGGGCTCCTGATATTGCTGCCACCTCCAAAATCTGTCATTGTGCCACTCTGTGAGCTCCTAATGTTGCTGCCACCTCCACACTCTGATGCATTATTGACCGATTGCAGGCGGACACTGACGGATGAAAGGAACGGCAAAATGATCAGTGACGTCAACGCAAAATTACTGCCGACACCCTGTCCACTCATTCGGGGGCCTCTACATGTATCAGCGTTTAACAGAACAGCTTCTGTCATATTCTGTGAAATCGTCTGGTGACGGTATAAAAGAAGTGCGCTCTTTGACGCTATAGTAGGACCTTCGCCTTCAGCTCGGTTCTTTCTAGCTGGCGCTGACATTACATTACGATCCCTCTTCAGTTTTTTGGTCAGTTTTGCCCTCTTAAGTGCCCAGGGAATTTTAGAGTGAAGCGATTCTAATAGTGGCGGCAGTCATGTGCGTGTCATACTAAAACACAGCATTGTATGAAGACCAAACCACGCTCTCTATACATTGTGAGGGGTCAGCACAAAGGCAAGCACAGGCGCAGGGGTTTTCAATCCAAAATAAAGCTATGTTTATTAAACGTCCGCCGGTTCAACTCAAATTCAGCTTGGCTTCAGCATAAACAAGTCTGTACAACAGAAGTCCTTGCTTCAGGTAAATAGCATGCAATATAATATGCTCCCCACTGGCGATAGCACATCTTCAGGCCCACACAGCCTTGCTGCTCAGGCTGTACTCAGGTCGTGGGTGCGGGTCCAGACACGCAACTCCGGACTGCCTGCACCCGCTGCCTTTTATTTGGCTGGTAAGACCTGGGCTGGAGTATTGGAGCGACCGTCCCACCCAGACTCTTGGGCCGCTCCATAAAAAACCCGACCCAGACTACTAAAAAGAACAACTTGCTCAGCAGCAATACTTGTTGCTGGCATCACACTATTGGTGATAAATACCTCCCGTCTATGACAGTCCCTCTGACCCTTCTACAGCATATTTAAGCATGGCACAACGTTCTACAACACCCTACAGGCTCTCTCCAGCCAGGGAAAAATTAGCTGGTTTTAAAAAAACCGCAATTTGCCGCAAAAAAAATTGGGGTTCCCAAATTTTTTTTTTCCGGAAAATTTCGGCAAATTTGGGCCAAAACGTTTTTTTGAGAAATTCGTCCACTTAAATTCATAAAAATTTTATATACACAAATTTTCCGGGAAAAAGAAAAAAAAGGGGGGGCCCTCTTTTTGGGCCCAAAAAAAGCCCTTTCCTCCTGAAAATTAAAGGGGCGGTACAGGACATTTTTTAACTTAAAGTACTTTGAGAGGTGTATAGCCCAAACCAATCTCTCCCTGCACCTCACTAATAAATGTAAGGTCTTTTACGGGACATTAGAACCGCATTGAACGTAGAGAAGGTTTGCTATAGACCCCCAAACCCCCTCCCTGAAAACCTCACTAATAAATTAAGAGCAGTACGGGGACAGGGTTTTCCCATTACCCCGCTTTTGAAACGTAGAGAGGTGCTTAGACCACCAATCTTTTTGCCTGAAACCTCACAAAAAAATTTTAAGAGCATTACAGGATTTTAAATTTCCCCCGGCATTGTACTGTAGAGAGGGCGCTATAGACCAATCACTGCTTTGCACCTAAACTAAAAAATTGTAAGGGCAGTACAGGACATGGATTTACCGCTTTGTACTATGAGGGCGTTTTAAACCAATCCACTGAAAGCACCTAAATAATAAATGTAAGAGGGGTTACAGGAGCAAAAGTCCCCCCCGAAATGGGAAACAATAGAGAGGCGCTACAAACCCACCAATCACTGAAAGCACCTCACTAAAAAATTTGTAAGAGCAGTACAGGAATTTAGTTTTGCACTTTACTAAAAGAGGGCGTACTAGACCCACAAATCATTTTGAAAGCCCCCACTAATACTGTAAGACCGTACAGGAAAAATGTGGGTTTTGCACTGTACGGGTTAGAAAAGGGGAAAGTAGCCCACCAATCACCGCAAGCACCTACAAATTTACATGTAAAAAACAGAAAACAGGACTTTTAGAAACCCCACTGTACTGTGGAGGGGTTTGCTACTACACTCCCCAACCCCGGGCTTCCCCCTAAAAAGAAAAAATGTTCATGCCCAATTAGCTGGATCAGTTTTCTAAAAACGTTGAATTTTTGAAACCCCCACTCGGGGCATAACTTTTGTGAGTTCAAAATTTTAAAAACCCTGAGGCCATTGAAATTTTGAAAACCCACGTTTAAAAATAAATATGAAAAACCCAATTTCGGTTCTTATTTAGTATTAAATATAGTTTAGGATACATTGTTTATTCCCCCTTTAAAGTTTCCTTTTAAAACTTTCAATTTTTAAACCCAAAAAGGGGAAAATATTTTAGTAAACAAAATGCATAGAAACATCCCCCAAATGGTTTTTGGGTTACTACATGGCTAATAAACCTAATAAGTCGGCAGAAAAACGGCACTTTCTGTTTGATTTTGATGTTTTCCGTATGTGGGGAGATACCCTGTTCCCATTAGGGTGAAATTTTCAGCCACTAAAAAAGTTTTTAAACCCAAAAAAATTTTATTTTTTAATGGGTTTTTTAATGAATCCGTTCCTTCTATTTACCTTTTGGGAACACCCCCAGGGGGAAATTTTTTCATTTATGTTTTTTTTAAAAAAGGTTTTTTAAGTGTGTTATCTTTCCTTGCTTTTAGTTAGAATTGAAAAAAGGGCCAAAAAATTCGTCGGACAGAAATGTGAATTTTGCTAACAGAAGCTTTTTAAATGAGGAAAAAAAAATACTTGAATTTTTAAAATAACTGCTTTTTAGGTGCGGGGAATTTTTTTTTCTCATAGCCCCACTAATGTGTCCCTTACAAAAGGGTTTCGCCGGGCTCAAAATAGTAAAAACAAGGGGTCGGGACTCCTCCCCAATCATACAGGCCCCCGGGGAAAGGCCCCTTTTAAATTTATTCTGGGGGAAATAAAAACATTTTATGCTTTGCTTGCTGTGTAACATGATCTATTAAGGTACAGGTACAATACCAACCTACCCTCTTTCAGCTAACAGAGGGTAGTTTTAAAGGGGGGTTTAAATAAAACCTTTTTCCTTTTAAAGGGGGTTTTTCCCCCCTCAAGTTTCATAATGCACCCCTTGGTCACTTTGGTCCGGTCCAACGCCTGAAAATTGGGCAAAACGGCTCTGTGAATTCACTCCTGTTTTTTCAACTCAGTGTTTTCAGTCTGCTAATTATTTTTAGTTTTAGTTTTAGAAGTTTCTCTGAAACTGAGGGGCAGGGAATTTATCTAAAGTAAACATTTATTAATTACTAGCTTTTTTTTTGAAAGTTCAGATAACCCCACAAGCTTCACCTTTTCTTTCTGTGACCTGTGTGAAGAAACACTTTCCCCGCTATCACATAGAACAAACAGCAGGGATAAAAGTTTCACAGGTTTGGTCATTTGGGGGAAAACCCCCAAAAGGGGGCAACGGAAGGTGGGTAAAATCCTTTTGTAAATTTGTTAAAAAAAAAAGATTAACAAACAATAAAAATTTGGGAAAAATTTTTCTTTAATTTTTGTTCTCTTCTTTTGAAAGCTTTTCTTTGTAGCAAGACAACCCCTTTAAAAAGGGTTTTTCCCATCCCGGGGCCCCTTGATGGAAAACCCCAAAAGGAAAAGCCTTCAAAGTCTTTAGGTTGAGTCCTACCCGTGGAGCCGCCAAACCCACTCGACAATGAGGGCCCGAAAACTTCCTCTTTTTTAATGAGGGGGTGGTTTAGGACTCTTTCCCTTAAAAACAAACGGGAGGGTTTTTGTACAGCCCTTTTGGGGAACCCCACCCCAGAACGAGGGCCCCAAAAAAACCCTTTCCCCAAGGTTGTTATAGAAACTTTTTTGTTAGTTTCCCAAAGGGAGAGTCCTGACCCTCTGGGCCCTTTAAAAGAGAAAAGGTTTTTGTGGCTTTATTCTGAGACGGGGAAAGGGCCCCAGGGTGGTTTGGGGCCTAATCTATCAGAACCCTTGATTGGGCCGCGGGCTTTTTTTGATTTTCCAACCCAAAGTCTTTGGGGTCAATCCCATTAATTTTTTCCCGTATGAAAAAAAAACATAAAAAGTAACAGGAAAAAAAAATTATGGGTGAATTGTCTGAAAAATTTCCGCAAGCAGAAGATTTTAGGTTTTCTTTTTAAAAAGTGTACAGTGCACCCGAAAGTTGGGGTCCTTCAAAAATCTGGGGTCTGATATACCTTGTAAAGGGAAACTTAATCACCTAAAAAAGGGGCCCTTGCCAATCACGTGCAAAGCGTATCATTACTTTGTGTATGAAAAGAGTCTCTATAGGGGCCTTGTGTTTAAAGGAGGGGGCCCCAGGTAACTTACTAAAAAAAATTTTTAAACGTTTTCCCCCGTATAATTTCACCTATTTTTTTTTATATTACAGTTTTCAATTATTGAAATTGTAGTCAAGGGTTATTTTTCCTTATGCTTCAGCAAAAGGGTTTTCGGGAAACCATACATAATGATTTTTAATATAGAATCTTTTCAAACTTGAAAGGGGTTTTTCTGACAAAGGGAGGGGGGCGCCCAAAAATGAAACCCTTTTCATTGTATTTTGACAAGTTGCAGTTTTTGGGCCCCTGCATTTATAAACAAATCATAAAAAACTTTTTATTAACTATTGACATTTACAACCCCTTTTAGTGTTTTTCTCATTTTAATTTCAAGTTTACATAAGTTACTGATACTTTTGGGAGTAGGTTTTTTTAATCCCTTTTTTCCCCTGGTTATGAGGGAAGGAAAATCAAAAGGGGACTTCATTTAGCGCTTCTGCAAAAGGGTTTAAAATTTTGAATAAAAGAACATAGGGTGCTAAACCCAAAAAAACCGTCTCTTTTTTTCCCCCCAAGAAAAACAAAAAAACAAAAAAAAAGCTTTTCAGGAGCTCTCCCCCGCCTTTCCCCAGTTTTTATGTTTCCCGCAAAAGGACCTATTGGCTTTTTTTTTATAAAAATTTTTTCAAACACATGATTTTTAAACGAAAAAAGTTTTTAAAAACTTCCATAGGATAAAAAACCCTAAAATGCACATCAAAAAATTACTGCACAGATTAAAATTTAAAAAAAAATTGGGCTATTTTATTCCATTTTAAAAAAACAAACTAAAAATAAAATAATCAAAATGGGGGGAAAAAAAGCCTAAAAAAAAGTACCCGTAGTTTTTTTTAAAAAATTTTAATGGAAAAGAAATGTACAGAACCCCAGGGAAAAAAAAGAAAAAAAATAAACTAAAAATAACAACTTTAAAGAAAGAGGGGCCCTTCCCCAAGGGGTTTTCACAATCTACAAAAAGGGGGAGAAATGAAAAAGAATTTAAAAGGGGCGGATATATTTGGGTTTTAAAGGGTTTTGGTGTGGGGTCCCCTGGAAACCCCCCAAGCGTTGGTTTTAAGCCACGCCAGGGGCGGTTAAATTAGGGGCCGGGTTTTTACCAAGCCCCGGGCCCCAAAAACGGGATGGACTTTCTGCGGCGGATTGCCTTAAAAGGTCGTTTTCCCCTTAGGGTTTACCCCGTTGCGGTTCAGCCCATGGGTTTTTGGGGGTGTTTTCAGAATGTAAAAACAAAACTCGAGTCGGGGACGGCGGGGAAGGGCCCGGGCAGGCGGGCAAAGGTTTGTGGGCCGGGGAGGATTTAAACGAGAAGGTTTTGGTACACGGAAGTCAGGGGCGAAACTCTTAAGACCTTTTTTCCGAAGGTATAGCACTAAAAATCCCGGGGGGGACGGGGGCTGGGAGGCCCTTACCCCAAAAAATGGATCAGTGCCCCGGGAATTCCCCCAAATTTCCGGTGCCGGCCCTTTAAATTTAAAAGAGCCGGGCGCGCCCTAAGGAAAAGCGGGCCGCGCTGCGCCCGACGGCAGAAGACTTTGGGGGGAAACAGGGGCGGGGTTTGGGGAAAATTGGGGGGCGCCGTGGAGGCCAGGACCCCCCGGCCCGGCCCGCGGGGGACGGGGACCACTCGCCCCCACTAGGGGAAAGTGTAGGGATAAAGAGAGAGCCCCAGCCAAAAGGGCGGGAGGGGGGTCCTCTTTTCATTTTTATTGGGTTTTGTAGGGGGGGGGAAAAACAGAGGGAAAAGTAGGGTGGAGGCTACTGAAGAGGGGGGTTTTCAGGTTGCTTTTAAAACTAGTAAAAGTGGCGGAGAGGGTGATGTGTTGGGGCAGTGAGTTCCAGAAGGGGGGGGGGAGGACGGGGGAGGGGGTCTTGGAGACATTTTTAAAGGGCCCTAAAGGGGGAGAGCGAGGGAAGGGCGCCCTGTGGGGGGAAGGGGGACATTTATTTAGGGAAAGGGAAATTTAAGATTTTAAAACAAGAAAGGGACGGAGGGGAAAAAGGTTAAGGAGAGCCTTGTAGGCAGGGTTAGTAACCTGCCTAATTTGCTTGGCATTTGGGGAGCCCCCCCGTGAAGGGATTTGGCAAAGGGGGGGAAATCAGGGGAAGTAAAGCCATTGCTCTTTATAAAAAATTTCCGGGACTCCCCCACCCCCTCCTCTGCCAATCCTTCACTACTACCCCTTGGGCCCCAAACCAATTCCGTTTAATAATTTAAGTGACAAAACCCTGAATTTACAAACGGCCCATATAAATTTTAAACAAACAAAAATAAAACTTTTTTTTTGGATAAACTAATTATTAAAAAACATTTTAAAAGGTGTCAAAAAACCCTGGATTTGCTATTGTTTTTTCTAGTCTATTTCCCCTGAAAATGGTTTGGCCCCATTTACATCGGGTCAAGGTTCTGTTAGGAGTCATTTTTTTCTATCAAGAATGGCAAAAAAATATATTAAATGAAATTTTACAAAAACATGCACTTTTACTTTTAAACGGGTTTTTCAGGGGAGAACTTTTTTTTGTTTAAAAAGGGGTTTCTCATAACATTTATTTTATCTTACCTCAGTCCCGTTTTCTTTTTGGGTTTTATTTTTGAATTCAGGGGCGGTTTATGGCTTTACTAGGTGCAGGTTTAAAAAACCCGGTTGTGCTACAGCAACCAGTGGGTTGGGAGCCATCAAAAGGGGACCCGGGCCAAGGGGCAGTAGCTATATTTGACCTTGGGAAACCCATGCAAAACCCATACAAAGGGGGGAAAACTAAAAGGGTTTGGTAGGGACACTGTTAATGGACATTTTAAAATTTTTAAAAATTTACTTAATTTTGGCCCGATCTTTAACTTTAAAAAAGCAAAACCTTGTAGCGAGAAAAACCCCCTTTTTTAAAATTTTTGTTTTCCTAGGGCCCTAATTGAGGGGTATTTTAACTGTACCACTGGCTACAAGATATTCGCCCACAATATTAAAAAAAGGTTTTTTTTTTTATTTTTTTTTGGGGAATTTTTTTTTAATGATTTTTTAAGGGTACCCTGAATTTTAAAAAGTAAAAAAAAATACAAAACTTTTCCCCCCACTCACTGCCGTTTTTGTTTAACATTCCCGGGGGTCTGGCCCCCTTTTTGGCGGGGGAACGGCTTGTGACTGCCCGTACCAATCAGTAAAATTTTTCCGAGCCCTTCAATTCAGAGGGTGATGTTTAAGGGGAAAGGAATGACAATGGAGCCGACTGAACCCCCCGCAGTGACACCCGGATCCGGGTATAAACAGAGGGGCTGAGGGGGGGGCCACGTTTTTCCCTCATCAGTGCTGGAACAGCGGGTTTTAAATAGAAAGGGACCCTTTTAATTTTTTTTTTTTTTAATGCCTAAAACCAATTTAAAAAAAAGTCCTGAATAACCCAGTAAATGTTTCTTTTATAAAGGTCACCCATTGTATCTCCTTACACAGGGCTTTTGTGGTTCAAAAGCATCAGGGACAAGGGTCGGGATTTCCCTCCAAAACGTTTTCAGGTGCCGGAAAGGTACAAAACCCCGGGCCCGGGGCGATGGGGAGGGGAAAAGCCTAGGGGGGCCCCCCTTTATTTCCCGCAAAAAAAGGGGGGGTTTAAGGGGGGCATGGGTGGGCTTTAAAATTTTCCCTTTTTGGGGGGGACTTTATTTCCTTTTTTTGGCCAAAGGGGCCCCCAAAAACCCTTTTCCCCCAAACCCTGGGTTTTCACTTCTAAATTCAGTTACACTGCTTAAGGGTCATCAAGTGTTAGACTTGGGTTTTACATTTTCATTTTTCTATCGGGGTTTTGGAAAAAAATTTGCGCATGGAGTTTTTACGGGTTTTTATCAGTCTTTAAAAAATGGGAAACCTGACGGACCCATTGTAACCAGTGAGGTTCGCCGGGTGCCATTGGTGCCTTTTCTGTCAGTTTGTACCTCCGAAAGGAACCTCCAATACAACTGTAATCCAAACCTTATCATAACAGTGTGACTAACTACACTGTGGCAGAGCGGCACTCACTGGGACGTTAATATATTTGGGTGCCGGTTGATGGGTTTGGAAGTCCCTTCAAACAGTAGAAAATATTCAACCAATTGCAATTGCAGCTCCAGTGTCCTTACACGGCCACGGCCGATTTCCCTATAAACCTCTTTGGTGGCTACATAGTGACATGTATGAATAAGGTCCTTTTGGGCCAAAATGTCACAACAATTTTGCAGTCACTTGTACAAATGTTCTATATGGAGCACGTGTGATTCACAACAATAAAACTTTTTTCACGTTACATCTGAAGGAGTGCGGTTGAATATTTTCTACTAGTGTTTCCTCAACATATAATATTATTTGGTTTCGAGACGACCATTGTATGCTGAAACCATGAATTTATAGAAAAGATTTTTCTTATAACATTCAAAATATCTGTATGAGGAAGGACTGGTTCTTGGAAGCAGAATATCATATATTCAATATGACTCATGGTCTGGTTGCTTGTAAGCTATGTGAAGTGTTCCCCCGACAAACAATAGTAATTGGTTCTGGGAGGACCATTGTATGATGAGACAATAACTATCAGAAATTGATAATTAGCTCTGAAGTCTCAACATGTCACCAACACAAAGCAAAATGAAGATTACAGAAAATGAAGCAGATACCAATCCAGATAAAGCGCGTCCTTCCATATAACATCAGAAAGAGCTGCTGGAAGCTGGAAATCACTTTCTATGATGAGGACAGGAGCTTCTTTGAGTCATGTGCTTTATACACATGTGCTTTATGTACCAGAAAATGGGGCCCTCATCTGGTGCCCAAAGAAGTCGCTCATCCTGACACATGTAAGAGCAGTAAAAGGGCAGAAGCCGCCTGTACTGAAGAGGCAAACTAGACCACCAAACACTTCATGCACCTCACTAAAACATTAAAAACAGTACAAAATGTATACTCAATGTCTGTAGAGAGGCGCTTTTAACCACCAATCACTTCATGCACCTCACTAATACCTGTAAAGAGTAGTATAGGACATGTAGTACCGCACTGTACTGTAGAGAGGCGCTACTAGACTGCCAGTCACTGCTTGCACCTCACTAATACATGAAAGAGTGGTACAGGACATGTAGTACCGCACTGTACTGTAGAGAAGCGCTATACACCGCCAATCACTGCACGCACCTCACTAATACATGTAAGAGCAGTACAGGACATGTAATACCGCACTCTACTGTAGGGAAGCTCTACTAGACCGCCAATCACTGTATGCAACTCACTAATACATGTAGTACCGCACTTTACTGTAGAGAGGTGCTACTAGACCACCAATCCCTGCATGCTCTTCACTAATGCAGTTGATATACAAGTAAAATGTTCATGATAATCAGCTGGATCAGTGTCTGGGACGTTGTATCTTGAAACCACACTCAGCATACATTGTGTGTTACAAATATTGTATCCTGAGGCCATTGTAACTTGGGGGACCACTGTTTAATATAAATATGTAACCAAGTTCAGGTTCTTATTTAGAATTAAATATAGATTAGGATACATTGTTTATTGCCCATTAAACTGCATTATACATGAAAGTTTAATCCATGAGGAATATTTTAGTAAACACTGCACTAGTATCATGCCCATAATAGTGTTGGTTACTACATGGCTAATAAAACCTAATAAGTCGGCAGACAATCGGCACTTTCTGCTGCACTTTGATGTCGTCCGTACGTGGGAGATATCTGTTACCATTATGGTGTAATCTCAACTCACTACAAAAGTTTTAAACCGTTTAATTAGGTTTTAACCGGTTATAATGAATCCTGTTCCTTCTATTCTATTCCTTCTTTCCTTGCTATGAGTGAGAATTGAGATACGGCTCAAAATGCGTTGGACAGAAATGTGAACTGCTTATTAGGTGCAGGATTTCTTTTCTCATAGCTCACTAATGTGTCTCCTTACACAGGGGTTCAGTGGCTCATATGTAGCAGGAACAAGGAGGGCCGGGGGTCCTCTCATCCCCTCATACAGCAGCCCGGGGGAAAAACCCTTTCCCAAAATTCTAGTGGAAATAGAACATTTTATGCTTTGGGTTTCTGTGTAAACATGAATTTTATTAGGGTAAAGGGATCCAAATACCAACCTATCCCCCCTTTTTAGCTAACAGAGGGTAAAATTTTATTTTGTTTAAGTGTCCTTAAAAAGGGGTTTTTTCCCACCCAAAACTATTGATGGCATACCAATGTCCTTCAAAGTTTTTTTAGGGGTTTCCCAGGGCCCTACCCCCTGGGAGGGCCCCATCTATCTCGACAATGAGACAGAAAACTTCTCTGTTTTGAATAAGGAGTTGGTCAGGACTCTCCCCCTTAAAATCCCAAAGGAGTTTTCGACTTTCAGTTTCTGGGAACCGCACCTCGAGAACGAGCCCCAAAACCTTTCCTATTGGTTGTTATAGAAAAATCCTGGTTTTGTTTCAATGGGGGGAGTCCACCATTGTCCATTCAAAAGAGAATTTTTTTTGGCTTTTTTTTCGAAACAGAAGGGCGCAGAGGTGGGATCCAAAAAATTTTCCCGACATTGATCTCACGTCGAAATGAAAAAACAGTGGATAACCAGCTTTTCCCTTTTTGCCTTTTATTAATTTTCTTTATATTCAAACAATTGCCCAATTTTCAGCCTCCAGGGCCTTACACGGCCCCGGCCGATTTTTCCCCATAAACCCTATTTGGTGGCTAATAGTGACATCTATGGGAAAAAGGGCCTTTTTGGGGCCCAAAAACCCTCAAAAAACAATTTTTGGGAGTCAAATAGTTTCCAAAAAGTTTTTATGGGCACTTGGGTTTCCCCAACAAAAACTTTTTTTTTTTACGTTTTCATCTGGAAGTAAAGGCAGTTTTAATTAATTCTAATGGTTTCCCCAAAAATACAATTTTATTGGTTTCAGGACGACCATTGTATGCTGAAACCATGAATTTATTAGGGAAAATTTTTCTAATAAAAAATTCAAAAATCTGTATGAGGAAGGATGGGTTCTTGGAACGAATTTTCATATATTCAATATTACCAAAGTTTTTGGGTTGTTTTAACATGTAAAAATGTGCCCCCCCGGGAAAAAAAATAGTTAATTTTTGGGTTTTGGGGGGGACCATTGTATGTTGAACAATAAATATGAAAAGTTTTATAATTTGCTCTGAAACCCTCAAAATTTCACCAACAACCCAAAACAAAAAGAAAAATTTCAGAATATGAAGCAGAACTAATTTCCCGATTTAAAACGCGTCCCCTTTCTTAACAAACAGAAAGAGCTGCTGGAAGCTGGAAAAATTTACTTTCTTTAAGTGGAAAAAGGGGTTTTTTTGAGTCATGTGCCCTTTTAAACCCAATTTTGCCCCGAAAAGGGGACGAAAACCTGGTTTCCCCAAAAAAAGCTTTCTCAAACCTGGCACATGGACAGAACAGTACAGGGGCAAAAAGTAACCCCCCACGTACTGTTAGAAAGGACTACTAGTCACCAAACACTGGGATGCACCTACTAATTACATTAAACATACAGGACATGGGGGGCCGCACCCGTAAATGGAGAGAAGGACCCCTAATTTACCAATCACTGCATCACCTCATAATACATTTTAAAAGCAAATACAAAGGGCATGAAGTACCGGCCCCTGTAAAATTAGAGGAAGGAAAAACTAAACAACCCAAACACAGCAAAGCAAACCCAATAATACTGAAAAGTTGGGTCAGGACATTAGTACGGGAAATTTTCTGTAGGGAGGCGCTACTAGACCACCAAAACACGCAAGCACCTCAACCCCAAAACCCTGTTTAAAAAGCAGTACGGACATGTTTTATCACCGCACTGTTAAATGTTTGAGAGGTGCTTTCTAAACCACCAAAACCCTTTCATGCCCCTTTCTAATGCTGTTTTTTTATACAAGTGAAATGTTCATGAAAATGGTTGGGTCAGTGTCTGGGAAGGGTTTTATCTTTAAAAAAAAAACGCAACTGCATTTTAAAGTTAAAAAATATTGTATCCTGAGGCCATTGTAATTTGAGGAACCACTGTTTAATATAAATATGTAACCAAGTTCAGGTTCTTATTTAGTATTAAATATAGATTAGGATACATTGTTTATTGCCCATTAAGCTCCATTATACATCAGAGTTTAATCCATGAGGAATATCTTAGTAAACACTGCACTAGTATCATGCCCATAATGGTGTTGGTTACTACATGGCTAATAAACCTAATAACTCGGCAGACAATCGGCACTTTCTGGTGCACTTTGTCGTCCGTACGTGGGAGATATCTGTTACCATTATGGTGTAATCTCAGCTCCATACAAATGTTTAAAACCATTTAATTATGTTTTAATCGGTCATTTCTCCTATTATGGAGGCGATATCACTCACCTGCGGATACTGTTGTACAAAATTTCTGAAATTAATCTCTTATTGGGATTTACTTTTGTGGCTAATTTTTTGCTTTTTTGTATCTGTATGTAGTTATATTTGTGCCTTCTTTTTACTTGATCACATGGTGTCAACTTTGCATATTTTTCAATAAACTTGATTTTTGTTTAAAAAAAAAAAATTAACTGTGTTTTAATCAGTTCGTTCTATCACCAGTGTACACTCCCTGGAAATGTTCATTTATGCTTGTTTTTAACGGTTATAGTGTGTATCTTTCCTTGCTATGAGTTAGAATTGAGATAAGGCTCAAAATGCGTCGGACAGAAATGTGAACTGCTCCACAGAAGCCTTTAAATGATGGAGATAAAATACTTGAAGTTTTAATACACTGCTTATTAGGTGCAGGATTTCTTTTCTCATAGCTCACTAATGTGTCTCCTTACACAGGGGTTCAGTGGCTCAAGAGTAGTAGGAACAAGGAGTCGGGACTCCTCTCCACATCGTACAGGAGCCCGGGTAAGGCCATGCAATACTGTATTTTAGTTGAAATAGAACATTTTATGCTTTGCTTCCCTTACTGTGTAACATGATTTATTAGGGTACAGGTATAGTACCAACCTATCCTCTGTTAGCTAACAGAGGGTAGGTTCATAGTTTGAACCTCTCCTTAAAGGGGTATTCCCACCCTAGGCATTGATGGCATACCAATTGGAAATGCCATCAATGTCTTATAGGTGAGTGTCCCACCTCTGGGTGCCGCACCTATCTCAACAATGAGCCACAAAACTTCCCTATTTTGAATGAAGAGGTGTTCAGGACTCTCCCACTAAAATCAATGGGAGTTTCGAATAGCTTCTGGGACCCACAGCTATCTTGAGAACGAGCCCCCAAACCTCTCCTATTGACTGTAGTTGAAACTCCCGTTAATTTCAATGGGAGAGTCCTGACCATCTGTCCGTTCAAAACAGAGAAGTTTTGTGGCTTTTTCTCGAGATAGGAGAGGCTCCCAGAGGTGGGATCCTCACCTATCGGACATTGATGGCATGGCGTATTGATATGCCAACAATGTCTATAGTGAGTCAGTCCCATTAATTGTGTCCAGTGTGATTAAATCATAAATGTAACAGGAAAAAAAAAAAATTCAGGGCGACATGTCCGAAAATTGGTGTCACCGCAGCAGATTTTAGGCGCATTCAATCAGTGTAAAGTGCACCTGAAAGTACGATCCTTTCAAAAGTCTGGTGTCCGGTATACCTTGCCTAGTAAACTTAATTCGGCGGAAAAGGCGCATTGCGCAATCGTGCCGCATAGCGTATCATTGCTAGTGTATGTAATGCGCCTATCGAGGCACATTGTGTTACAGAGGCGCATAACGTATCTGTAACGGATGCGGCGCACATACAGAGACGTTGGCGCGCCGGACGCTGACATCTGGGTGTGGATCCACTGTGGTCACCGCAGGCAAGATGGTATATGGAGACCACGCCAGGGAGCGGAGTCTAAGGGGCCCCTGGTCTTCACCGAAGCCCGCCGCAAAGCGGGACGGGCTTAGCTGCAGGGACCCCCAGGTCGCTACGCCTGACGTGGCTACCTGCGGTGACAGCCGAGGTGCAGGACAGGAACACAGGCGGTGGTAGACAGGAACATAGGTAGCATGTGCAGCAGAATAAACATACACATAGCAACATCAGGATACGGCAGGAACAGGACAGGTAACACGGCAGGATACACAGCAGGCACAGGACAGGGATCAATAAAAGGCAGGAAGCTGCCTAGGAGGCACAGTGTGCACACAGGACCCCAGGAAGCAACAGGACAGGCAAGGACCAGGAAGGCACGACACGCTGGCGTTCCATGGCAAGGGACCGTGGCGTGATCCGTGACAGTATCATTACTATTGTATGTAATGTGCCTAAATAGGTGCACTGCCTTATGGAGGTGCACAGCGTATCATCGCTACTATATGTAATGCGCATTTTTAGGTACATCCTAATGTGTTGTGCCCAGCGTATAATGCGCCTAGTTTTGGTATATTACAGTTCATTTTCATCAAGAATATAGGATCAAAAGTGTTTTTGCCTCAAAACAGACCAAAAAAATAGCGCTTGTGTATTGGGACTTGTCGCCCTATGTTTCATATGTATTGCACTGTAAAAATATAAATCTACAAACAACACTGTCTCCATTAGGGACGAGCAGCATTCAAGGAGCCTGAGTGGATAAATCGGGATAAAATACTGAGGCCTGTGGGAGCACAAGATAAGGTTTGTGTGCGGTCAAGAGAAAGAGGGGTCCACTCGCTGATCAGCTAATTCCCCCAGTGCAGCAGCTTGTTCTATGATATAGCAGGAGACATGCCGCATTACATTTGGGTGGCAGGTTCATCCGAATTCTACGTATAACAACCCCATATTTATGTAACATGGCTGGACCATTGTAAATCTAGCACTTCTTACCCTTCGTCTCTCCTGTACACCCTAATAGATTGTAAGCTCTTGCGAGCAGGGCCCTCTCACCTTGTGTCTCATCTGTAAGTAGCTTTTCATTGTTCAATGTATTTATTTTGTCTGTACCCACACCGTCCAAATTGTAAAGTGCTGCGGAATATGTTGGCGCTATATAAATAAAGATTATTATTATTATTATTACATCAGGTCCATTGAATCCAATGAGCCATCTGTGTCAGGCTGGATTCGCACATGCAGTTTTTGTGGCAGTTTTTTTTTTAGCCAAAGATAGAAGTAAATCCAGAAAGAAGAAAATGTTAAAAATTGTACTTCACATAAAATGTTACTAATGGAAATGGCAACTCGTCCTGTAAAAAAACTTCACCAACCCACAAAAAAAAAAAAAAGAAAAAGTTTGAGCACATTATTGGTACTTTAGAATGGTGTCATTAAAAAAATAACTAATTTTGCAAAAAAATTCTGAAAAATTTAAAAGTAGTGAGTCCCGAAAAACAAGGATGAAAAACCGAAAAATGTATTTTTAGAGTTAAAAATTTTTGAAACCAAAATAAGAGGCATCATGCCAGCTTTCCTATAGGATACAGATTGCCGGCCCTGACATAATGTAGCTCTGTATTTCTAGCAACTGCTATGAATCATAGCTACATTGTTATGACCGATCCATTGGCCTTCTCCCAGGCATGTTCTCTGCTGAGTTTTTTTGATCCATCTTGTGCATATTCAGTCTAGTTCATTTTTTTATGAAAATATTTTATGATGAAAAACCTAACAAATATTTCTGTTGCAGAAAGAAGAAAAGTTGGACAAAACTGAATTGGCCTGGAAAAATCGTGAGACCTTCCTAAAATCGGTGAGACACTATAGGTGTGTATATGTGTAGAAGGTTCTCATAGATATAGTCATGCTTGTGTGCTAACAATATGAATAGTGTTGCGCTTCAGATTCAGGTCAAAGTCTGAGCACTTTGGTTTGGGTCAGCCCCAGTAGATTTGTCATAAAAATCACCAAAAGACAGGCGCGTTGCTAAGGTCCTAAAACATCCGGGGCCCAGGCCCCTTCTATGTTATGTTTTGCTCAGTAGGGGGGGTTCACACGGCCCTTTTTTTGCCACAACGTGAACTGTGGCATGTATTTTTACAGAAAATTGTGTATGTTCCTGTTAGAATATTTTCCACATAGTCCACATAGATCCTTTACATCAGCACTGCAGAGTAATATAAGAATCAATACTGACAAATTTGATTTTTCAAAACCCCTCACCTACATATGACACAGTAATACCCCTAAATAATAGTCATACAGGTACCGAATATCACACCTATACATGGAGCAAATATACCATAGGTATGACTGTTACTAAAGAAAATCCTACAATACTAAGATCCAATAATATTACTACTTAAGGACTAAATAATACTGCCAGACCCTGACTAAACGCGACCACTACATGTGGCTCTACAGACTGTATATACCACCATAGAGTGACCATATAGTGGTAGATACCAGTTATACACAGGCTCTACAGACTGTATATTACCAACATACAGGGACCGTATAGTGGTAGACACCAGTATACACAGGCTCTGCAGATTGTATATTACCACAATACAGTGACCATATAGTGGTAGATAGTAGTATACACAGGCTCTGCAGATTGTAGATTACCTCCATTCAGTGACCATATAGTGGTCGACACCAGTGTACGCAGTCTCTGAAGACTAAATTTTACCACCATACAGTGACCATATAGTGGTAGACACCAGTGTACACTGGCTCTGAAGACTGTATATTACCACCATACAGTGACCAGATAGCGGTAGATACTAGTTGTATGTAGGCTCTGCAGACATATAAGTGATCACAGCGTAGTTACATAAAGTGACTCACAGGAGATGTTACCTCTGATGAAAGTGGTTCTCTTTCCTTTTTCTTCTCCATCCGGCCCAGACCGCCATGATGACTTCTCCCAGCCACCATAAGTCTCTGCAGAATTTACCACACAGACATTTTAGAATCCTCTCTTTCCAGCACCTATATAGCTACCTGGTGAGGGGGGGTTATATACATACCTACCTAATGGTGGCCTATATAGGAAATCTTATTTATGCTCCATCGTCCACAGCAACCTGCTTTCCTATGATAGAAAAGAAAGGTGCCAGCTGTGAGGGATGAGGAGTCACCCATCATTCCTTTATAGCTATATAGACCCCCAACAGTATGGATGTAGATCTATACAGGTCCCCTCAAAGTAGACAGGTAGCTAAATAGGCCAGCCCCCCATTGAGTAGGTAGATATATAGGTCCCCAAGCAGGTAGGTATGTAGGCACTTTCAATAGCTAGGAAGTTAAATAGGTCCCTTCAGTCGGTAGGCGGTAGTTATATAGGTCCCACAATAGGAAGTTAGTTATATAGTGCCCACCAGAAGGCTGGTGGATACATAGGTCCCCCGGAAGGTAGTTATATAGGAACTAGTATATTGGATAAGTATATAGGTCCCCCAGTAAGTTGGTAGGTATATATAGGTCTTCCTAGTAGGTTGGCAAGTCTATAGATACCCAAGTAGGCAGATATGTAACCCACTATATAGGCAAGTATATAGGACCCCCAGGAGTTTGGTAGGCATAGGTCCCCCCAGTATATCAGTAGGCATAGATTCCCCCAGTACATAGGTAGGCATAGGTCCCAAAGTATATAGGTACGGGCAGTACGGTAAGATGGGGCACAAGCCTGTTATGGAGATGGCGAATTTGACTGAAGGTTGTTGGCTCATGAGAGCATGGTGGCAGCTTTAGCAGGACATGTTATGAGTGTGCATGCGCGGAAGGGGGAGTGGGCTTTATGTGGATTCTCTGATGGCTAATTGGTGAGCACCTGTATGGGGTGTTTACCTAACATGATATAAAAGGAAGTGAGCTCAGACCACATGTGATCGGACCTCTAAGCCTTGATAAAGCCAGGTTAGCTGGTGAAACATGTCGGCGAGGTCAGGCATGACGTTTTAAATTGTGATCTCTCACCTCTGTCTACAAGTGTCACCTGCTGCAGACGGTGTCACAAGGGGGCCTTATTTGTTCTGTGTCTATGAGATTAGGGACGACTGCCCAAGTAGTTGGCTTGGGATCCCTTACTGAAGCTAGTACTTTGCTATAGATATAAGGCTCTCCTGTTAATAGGTGGGGTTCCACCAGACTTGATGATAGAAAGGGAGTTATTCCCTCTTTCAGAAGCAAAAAGGGTTAAATGATGAGGTTAGAGATCAGGTTTTTAAATAGTGTGTATAGAGGTTAAGAGTTAGATATAATAAAAGTTACGTTTTAGTGTTTAATAGATAGAGAACTGATAGAGTTTAAGTTTGCCTATGGCAAAATAGTAAATATAGTGATCAAAAGTATATAGGTAGGCACAGGTCCCCCCAGTATATAGGTAGGCATAGATCCCCCCAGTATATAGGTAGGCATAAATCCCCAAGTCTCTAGGTAAGCATAGGTCCCCTTAGTAAATATGAAGACATAGGTCCCCCCAGTATATAAGGCATAGTTCCCTCGAGTATATTGGTAGGCATAGGTCCTTCAGTATATAGATACACATAGGTCCCCACAGTAAATAGGAAGACATAGGTCCCTCCAGTATTTAGGAAGGCATAGGTCCCCCCAGTATATAGCTAAGCACATGGCTCCCCAGTATATAGCTAGGAATAGGTCCTCCCAGTACATAGCTACGCACAAGGGTCCCTAGTATATAGCTAGGCACAGTTCTCCAGTATATAGCCAAGCACAGGGCTCCCCATTATATAGCCAGGCACAGGGCTCCTCATTATATAGCCAGGCACAGGTCTCCCCAGTATATAGCCAGGCACAGGGCTCCCCAGTATATAGCGAGGCACAGGGGTCCCCATTATATAGCTAGGCATAGGGCTCTGCAGTATATAGCCAGACACAGGTCTCCCCAGTATATAGCCGGGCACAGGGCTCCCCAGTATATAGCCAGGCACAGGGCTCCCCAGTATATAGCCAGGAACAGGGCTCCCCAGTATATAGCTAGGCACAGGTCCCCACAGTATATAGCCAGGCACAGGTCCCCACAGTATATAGCCAGGCACAGGGCTCTCTAGTAAATAGCTAGGCACAGGGCTCTCCAGTATATAGCTAGCCACAGGTCCCCCAGTATATAGCTAGGCACAGGGCTCCCTAGTATATAGCTAGGCACAGGGCTCCCCAGTATATAGCCAGGCACAGGACTCCCCAGTATATAGCCAGGCACAGGGCTCCCCAGTATATAGCTAGTCACAGGTCCCCACAGTATATAGCCAGGCACAGGTCTCTCCAGTATATAGCTAGCCACAGGTCCCCACAGTATATAGCCAGGCACAGGGCTCTCCAGTATATAGCTAGCCACAGGTCCCTACAGTATATAGGCAGGCACAGGGCTCTCCAGTATATAGCTAGCCACAGGTCCCTACAGTATATAGGCAGGCACAGGGCTCTCCAGTATATAGCTAGCCACAGGTCCCTACAGTATATAGGCAGGCACAGGGCTCTCCAGTATATAGCTAGCCACAAGTCCCCACAATATATAGCCAGGCACAGGTCCCCCAGTATATAGCTAGGTACAGGGCTTTCCAGTATATAGCCAGGAACAGGGCTCCCCAGTATATAGCTAGGCACAGGGCTTCCCAGTATATAGCTAGGCATAGGGCTCCCCAGTATATAGCCAGGCATAGGGCTTGCCAGTATTCAGAATAACTGTCAGCTGAGCTCTGTGGGTCACACTGACCCACAGAGCTGACAGTCTACAGTTATATTGATCAGCCTTATATAATCTGACCAACAGGGCAGATCAATATGACTCTAGACTGTTAGCTCTGTGGGTCAGTGTGACCCACAGAGCTCATTTTACAGTTATTCTGCACTCAGTTACATTAAATTTCCCCCCCAGATATGTCATATTAACTTATAACAAGCTGGCCCTGCTCAAGTACCTGATATGGCTGTTGGCTGCTCTGCTGGGCTCTACGCGGGCACTCACTGGTAGGAGGAGGATGCAGGCGCCGGCACCCAGGTCATACTACAGCCTCGCTCCTCCTCCTCTTCTACAGACAGCCCCGGCAGCATGAGAGGTTACGCTGCGGCTCCTCTCCTCCCGACCTTGCGCAGCTCGCATTTTACAGGAAGCAGCTGGCAGCTCAGAGGATGACGCCGCTTTTCTCCTTACCATGCGCAGCAGCGCAGGGAGCCCGGCGGCATTCAGCAGAGCGGAGCAGCGGACAGTAAAT
This sequence comes from Phyllomedusa bahiana, assembly GCA_025379985.1. Lineage (NCBI taxonomy): Eukaryota > Metazoa > Chordata > Amphibia > Anura > Hylidae > Phyllomedusa > Phyllomedusa bahiana. The sequence continues at coordinate 147,387 of JAODAL010001932.1, forward strand.
ATAGTAGTTGCCTGTGCCGCATCATTGGTTCTCAAAGAGAACAACAATGCGGCGCCGCGTTACTATAGTTAATGAGGGCGGCCGGGGAATGAAACATTTGTGGCAGCAGGCAATTTATCCGGGGCACGAGCCCCGGATATAACTGCCTAGCGACGCCCCTGCCAAAAGAAATAAAAACTTGACCGTACCTATACCCTAAATTAGGGTTATGGCTATTTAAGGAGTTTTAAGGAGTTTCACAGGCTCCCACTGTGGAAAATTATCTGGTCCCAAGTCACTATCTATTACTTTACCATAGGCCCAATGTTATGGTAGCCAGAAGTGACGTGAGACAGGTCTTACCAGTCTGGCAACACGACGCTCCCATTGTGGGCTGAAATCTTGTCCAATGTCACTTCCAGTTACTTTACCATAGGTCCAATGTTACATAACTGGAAGTGACGTCAGACAGGACTTACCAGTCCAACAACTCAATGCTCCCATGGTGGAATAACATTTGGTCCAATGTGACTTCCGATCCTTTCACTGTTAGGCTAGGTTCACACGGCTTAAATGCAGGGCATAATTACGCCCCGCAATTACGCCGTGTGGCCGGGGGCGGATGCGGGGGGACGGCACCTCGCTGGCCCATAGACTATCATTACTAGCGGTGCGTATACGCCGCTGGTAATTCAACATGTCACTTATCTCCCCCCCGCGCGAATTCGCCGAGCAGGGAGAGGAGACGTAATCCATAGTTCTCTATGAGAACTGTGGATTACCGTAATGACTGGGACGTATTCCAGCCGTAATTTGTGCACTCCGGCGCGTAATTACGGATTGAAATACGTCCAATTTTAAGCCGTGTGAACATTGCCTTATGGTAACTTGAAGTGACACCAGATAGGATGTTGGGGTGCAAAAGGAGTCACATTGCTGGAACAATAAAAGCTCTATGAGCACTTAAATAGCTCTAACTCTAAATTAAGGTTACGGGTATGATTAAGGATAGGGTTAGAGAAAAAAAATTGGGTTCTTGATGTTTTGAATCCCAATTTTCCCAAGTTCCCTGTCAAAATGAACAGGACCCCATTCGAGCAAAACTAAATTTGAGTAGTATAATATTACTAAAAAAAAATAGTTCTCCTACTAAAAACTAGACAATCCCATGCATAGTCTATGTCAGTGCTTCTCCAATTGCAAGATGGGTCTCACTGTTGTGGTGCCCCCACCCCCAGTTCTTGGTGAGGAGATTTTAAGATCATTATCTGTGGTTTAGAAACAAAGCTCCAAGCGTGCTTAATTTAATGTTCTTCCAGATGCTGAAGACAATTTTTTAGATAGAGCAAGGTTCTTTTAAAAAATGTTTACATGGATAACGACCAGCGGTGAGACTCCAGCATCACCTGATGGAGCCTCTGTAGAGAAACACTGGAAAGTCGTAGTCTACGTGATACTGGTACTACAACTGAGCCTAGTGTGAGAAGGATTGAACTTAAAGGGAACCTGTCACATATATTATGCTCCCCTTGCTGAGGGCAGTACAAGCTAGTGTCAGACCTGCTGTTTCCAGCGCTGTGTCCCTTATTCTGTAAGATGCAGCAGTTTAAGAGTATTTAGTGCTCTAAAACTACAGCATCTTCTAGGATAAGGGACACAGTGCTGGAAACAGCAGGTCTGACACTAGCTTGTACTGCCCTCAGCAAGGGGGGCAAAAACTATGTGACAGGTTCTCTTTAACCGCTTAAGCCTAACGCCTGAAAAGTAGTTAATGACCAGAATTTTTTTTTAGTTTTTGCCTCCTTGCGTTTCCACAGTTGTAACTTTTTTATTTTTTCAATGATGTAGTTGTATGAGGCCTCGTTTTATTTAAGACAAGTTGTACTTTATGGGGGAATAGTTTAAGTTCACTTATAAATAATTGCAGAATTTTTTTTATTTTTGTATTTTTTTTTTTACACCATTCACAATTAACACTTAACAACTTGATAGATTAATTCTACAGGTTGTTACGGTCATGTGGATACCAAATATGTATGGTTTTTCTTTGTGTGTAATATATGCACAATTAATTTTTATTAAATATTTATTTTATTTTATTATTTATTTTTTTATTCATTTTTTTACACTTTTTCTGTTTTTTTTTTTTTTTTTTAAATCCCATGAAGGGAGAACTGTTACATATTTTTTTTTTTTTTTACATTTAGTAATCTATTAGCACACAGTCTTCCCTGGTCACTGGCTTGTTACACAGACAGTCCTGGGGCTACTCTGGGTCCCCAGGGCTGACTGTGCAGCCGTTCCCCGGGCTCTGTCGGGTCACCGGGCATTCCGAACCCTTTGATTGCGCTGCGGCGACGAACTGCGGCAATCAAAGCGTTAAAGCACCGGGTTGCAGAGGTTTCCCCCGCTCCCTGGTGCTCGTAGGAGATGCTCTGGGATCAGGGGTGTGTAGTACAGCCCCGATCTCTGCGTAGCTGCGGCGCCCGGAGCCGCAAACTCCGATGTCTGCAGAGACGTCTAAAGTCGGCGGGTGGTCGTTAAGGAGTTAAAGAGGTGTTCCGAGACTTTGAAAAGCTTTTTTGTCTGGTGGGGCATGATTCATGCTCCTGTTCTGTCCCGGTGGCCGTCCCGTTAATCCCCGCTGCATGAGTATATAGTGCGCCTGAATGAATAAACCTGTCAAAAATCTGGCATCTGGTCTACCTTGCATAGTATAATTCATGTGCCTAATCTAGGCTCATAGCATATCATTGCTAACATATTTGATGTTCCTAATTAAGGCGCATTCAGTGTGTCGTGCCCGGCGTATAATGCGTTTAGTTTCGGTGTATGACAGTTCATTTATATAGAGAATAGAGTGTCAACAGTTTTATGACGCAAAATACACCAAAAAATTGAATAATCAATTGAATTGAACAGTTCTTATAAATCTTTATGACAAAATAACTCAATACAGTAGATTTTTTCCAATGAATTCAAGTTGCTAATGATCCCATAATACAATTTTTAGAGTAAAACCCCTCTCTTTAGCCTTGTAATGTCAGTATCGCTGGGAGCCAGACTAGGATTAGTTGACAAACAGTATATATCTGTTGCATTTACAAGAAAGCTGTGTGGAAATGTGCTGTATCTTGTAAAAGAGGAAGACACTTCTCTTTTTGTTACTTCTTGTTTATGAATTTTCCTTTAACGTGTAAACCTGTAAACCAAAAATACTTATTCGGTGGTTCCTCAGCATACCAAATCAGTTGGTTCTGGGACGACCATTGCATGTTCAGACCATAACTCTATGGAAAAATGGAAATTGGTTCTGAAGCCGCAAAATGTCACCAACATAATGCAAAATGAAGCAGATACTAATCCAGATAAAGCGCGACCTTCCATATAGCATCAGAGAGAGCTGCTGGGAGCTGGAAATCACTTTGTACTGTATGTTGAGGACAGAAGCTTCTTTGGATCATGTACTTTATACACAATGTACCAGAAAATAGGGTCTTAACCTGGTCCCCAAAGGAGCTGCTCATCTTGGCACATGTAAGAGCAGTACAGGACATGTAGTATCGCACTGTACTGTAGAGAGGTGCTACTAAACCACCAATCACTGCATGTACCTCACTAATACATGTAAAGAGCAGTACAGGACATGTAGCACCGCACTGTACTGTAGAGAGGCGCTACTAGACCGCCAATCACTGCATGCACCTCACTAATACATGTAAGAGCAGTACAGGATATGTAGTACCACACTGTACTGTAGAAAGGAACTACTAAACTGACAATCACTGCATGCACCTCACTAATACATGTAAGAGCAGTACAGGACAAGAAGTACCGCACTGTACTGTAGAGAGGCACTGCATGCACCTCACTCAAACATGTAAGAGCAGTACAGGACATGTAGTACCACACTGTACTGTAGAGAGGCGCTACTAGACCACCAATCACTGCATGTACCTCACTAATACATATAAGAGCAGTACAGGACATGTAGTACCGCACTGTACTGTAGAGGCACTACTAGACCACAAATCACTGCATGCACTGCACTAATACATGTAAGAGCAGTACAGGACATGTAGTACCACACTGTACTGTAGAGAGGAGCTACTAGACCGCCAATCACTGCATGCACCTCACTAATACCTCTAAGAGCAGTACAGGACATGTAGTACCGCACTGTACTGTAGAGGCACTACTAGACCCAAATCACTGAAAGCACTGCACTAATACATGTAAGAGCAGTACAGGACATGTAGTACAGCACTGTACTGTAGAGAGACGCTACTAGACCGCCAATCACTGCATGCACCTAACTAATACATGTAAGAGCAGTACAGGACATGTAGTACCACACTGTATTGTAGAGTGGCTACTAGACCACCAATCACTGCATGCACCTCACTAATACATGTAAGAGCAGTACAGGACATGTAGTACCGCACTGTACTTTAGAGAGGCTCTATAGACCGCCAGTCACTGTTTGCACCTCATTAATACATGTAAGAGCAGTACAGGACCTGTAGTACCGCACTGTACTGTAGAGAGACGCAACTAGACCGCCAATCACAGCATGCACCTAACTAATACATGTAAGAGCAGAAAAGGACATGTAGTACCACACTGTACTGTAGAGAGACGCTACTAGACCGCCAATCACTGCATGCACCTAACTAATACATGTAAGAGCAGTACAGACATGTAGTAACCACACTGTACTGTAGAGAGACGCTACTAGACCTCCAATCACTGCATGCACCTAACTAATACATGTAAGAGCAGTACAGGACATGGAGTACCACTCTGTACTGTAGAGAGACGCTACTAGACCGCCAATCACTGCATGCACCTAACTAATACATGTAAGAGCAGTACAGGACATGTAGTACCTCACTGTACTGTGGAGAGGGGCTACTAGACCGCCAATCACTGCATGCACCTAACTAATCCATGTAAGAACAGTACAGGACATGTAGTACTGGACTGTACTGTAGAGAGGCCCTACTAGACCACCAATCACTGCATGTACCTCACTAATACATATAAGAGCAGTACAGGACATGTAGTACCGCACTGTACTGTAGAGGCACTACTAGACCACAAATCACTGCATGCACTGCACTAATACATGTAAGAGCAGTACAGGACATGTAGTACAGCACTGTACTGTAGAGAGACGCTACTAGACCGCCAATCACTGCATGCACCTAACTAATACATGTAAGAGCAGTACAGGACATGTAGTACCACACTGTATTGTAGAGTGGCTACTAGACCACCAATCACTGCATGCACCTCACTAATACATGTAAGAGCAGTACAGGACATGTAGTACCGCACTGTACTGTAGAGAGGCTCTATAGACCGCCAGTCACTGTATGCACCTCATTAATACATGTAAGAGCAGTACAGGACATGTAGTACCGCACTGTACTGTAGAGAGACGCTACTAGACCGCCAACACTGCATGCCCCTCACTAATACATGTAAGAGCAGTACAGGACATGTAGTAACGCACAATACTGTAGAGAGACGCTACTAGACCGCCAATCACTGCATGCACTGCACTAATACATGTAAGAGCAGTACAGGACATGTAGTACCACACTGTACTGTAGAGAGACGCTACTAGACCGCCAATCACTGCATGCACCTAACTAATACATGTAAGAGCAGTACAGGACATGTAGTACCACACTGTAATGTAGAGAGGCGCTACTAGACCACCAATCACTGCATGCACCTAACTAATACATGTAAGAGCAGTACAGGACATGTAGTACCACACTGTATTGTAGAGTGGCTACTAGACCACCAATCACTGCATGCACCTCACTAATACATGTAAGAGCAGTACAGGACATGTAGTACCACACTGTACTGTAGAGAGACGCTACTAGACTGCCAGTCACTGCATGCACCTCACTAATACATGTAAGAGCAGTACAGGACATGTAGTACCACACTGTATTGTAGAGAGGAGCTACTAGACCACCAATCACTGCATGCACCTCACTAATACAGAGGTTTTGCACATAAAATGTTCATGGATTTGGTTGCATCTCTCAGTCAATCACATCTGCCACAGATCAGCAGTGTCTGTGACACTGTATGTTAATACCACACTAAAACTACAATATCTCACAAAAGCCCATTGTATGTTTAAAATATTGTATTGAGGCCATTGTAACTTGAGCTATAACTGTACATTGCATTTTATATGTTTTTAATATATTTTTGGGATTAATAAAGATTTTGATATATTGTGATCATAGACTCTCGTTTGTGGTGATTTTTGGTTCTGTACATTGCATTGTAGACACCCCAGCCGGTAGAGACTTCACGTGAACAGCAAATCTCCACTCATTTTGAACACTGGAGCAGAGAGGTAAAAACAAATTCACAACTTTTTACCTGCTATATTAGAATTCCTGACCAAACGCTGGGTGGAACAAGCACTGATATGATGCCACATTATGTTAGTAGAGCTCTTACATCCACTTGGAGGCAGATTCGACTAACAGCACAGCTAATATTTGTAGAGGGGCCATCTAGAACCTGTCAAGAAATTAGCCCCAGCATCATATGACAGTCTGCAACTATACTGGCATTCTGGTAGTTGTAGTTCTCACAGAAGCTGGAGACACACAGATTTCAGGCCTCTGGTCCTGATGATGTGCAGTTTTTCAGCTCTAGCCCTTAATGACCTTGTAAGTGGTCCTGATATTTTTTTTTGTATGGTGTAATATAGGAACTGGTAATAGGTAAGGGGCCCCAGAAACCTGGGCTGTATGGAGCGCTGAAATTACTTTTGGTGGCCCTACATGCACTTAGTACGGTAATTTCATTTTTGATTATTTTAGATTAGGTGTCTTTTTTTAAAGAATATAATATTATAGGTTATGGGAACTAGATTCTGGAGCCATTGATCCAGGGATTTATTGTGATTGCCATATTTGGAGGTGGGAAGGAATTTTTCCTCTTGCATAGGGCAATTGGCACCTGCCCCATAGGAGTTGTTTCCTTCCTCTGGATTAACATGGTAGGGTTAAAGATTAGACTTGGTGGACCAGTGTCTTTTTTTAATTTTATCTGCTGTGTTATAATGGTTTCCTTACAGAACCATCAAACAAGTATCTCAAGAACGTCCACTGAGCCAACCCTTCGTCATACTGGCAACTCACAATATCAAAAACCTGAGCGTTCACAAAAGCTGGAGCCACAGTATAAAACATCATCTACTAATAATCCAGAGACCTATTATACTGGACCCAACCAGCTACAGCCCACTCATCACCGCCCATCATATGGTTCTCTTTTAGAGAATGTGCAACTGAATACCCAAGTCGACTCTATGCAAGAGGCAAAAAATGTAGGCTGGTCCCAATACAAGCCCGCGGGGCCACTTTCCTGCCACACACCGGAGCCGCAAAAACAACAGTTTTTGGGTTTTTCTGAAATTGAATTTGTACCTGTTAAAAGTGAATTGAGGGCTACTGGGACACAAACAGAACAAGAAATGTCAGCAAATGGTGCCGTATCATGCATGGCATCTCCCCAAGATGCTTGTCCCAGAATATCACAGACTCTGCCCCTATTATCAGAAACTCAACTACAACCTGTTCGAGATCCATTATTAATTCCACCAGAATCTAACAGCAAGCCTTACACACCACCCGAAACTAAGAAAAGAGAACTCCAAAGACTACCAACACCATCCCCAAATACTATCAGTTCCCCCAAATCATATGCTCATCCAGTGGAACCTAATTATTATAATTTGAAGGACTTACAAAAATCAGGTACACCTGAGATGATCCATAATGACTCTATAGGTTCACCTTTTAAGACATCCTCTAAGACAGATTCTTTGTTAGTTGACAGGCCCGATGGCAGCATTCAAAAATCGGAGAAACGCCAAAAATATTGACGGAACTAAACAGCGAACACAGAAATCTACAAGAATCAACCCAACCACCATCAACTCCTTCTCCAGAACAAGCCGAAGGTGACCAAGAACCAAAATATCAAGCGGGGAGGTCTCTGTATAAGCCAGCTGGTCCTCTTTCCTGTTACAGGCCAGAGCCCCAGAGCCAAATACTTGTACAATGGTACAGAGGCACTGAGAGCCCACTCTCTAAAGTTGTGCTGAAGCCAACCAGAACCGTCCGGGAGACGACCGTAAATGTTACTGAAGAATCAGCCCAACAAATTGATAGCAAAATCTCACAAGATGTGGATACAATAAAAGAATATACGTCTCAAAATACCGGGGATGGGAATGACCGTCCAGCAGAGGCTAAAAGCCGACCTCATACTCCATCAGAACATCTGAAAGCAGAACCTGAGAAGCTGAAGGCAACTCCTGAGAATACCTTTCAGAAGGGTCACCAGAAACCTCCATCACCAGGACACATTACTTATGACCTGAAGGAATTAGACTTAGCAGATGCTTCTGAGATGCTCCACGATGAACAAAGGGCTCCATGCTCAAAGACGCCCTATGTCAGTGATGATCCATCACTTCGAGTTACTGAAACTAAAAAGTCACTGGCTAAAGAAATGACAAACTTCCAGGACTGTAAATATTTCCTTGCAGAATATGAAGAAGCCTGTGACATGGACATGTACCTGAACACCATGGCAAATCACCTAAAGGTACGTGAAACAATTCTGCCACTAGGTGACTTTTTTTTTTTGCTAAATTCCCCAGAACTTTTTATTTAAGGGGTTTTCTCACCATGCTGTTTTACAGAGTCACAGATAGCTTCAGACTCACACTTCCTGGTAGTTCTATAGCAGTGATAGCATATTTAGCTCCTCTATAACTAGAGGAGAGCTACTGTGACATAAGTGCAGGAGATTTAATTTGCAGTAAACAAAGCTACAGAGCTCCAAGGAGAGTAAACAAGTACTTATCGAAGGTAAACAATCTAATCTTGTTAAACATAAAGACTCTGTTCCGTCCGACCATGGAGAAGTCACCCCCTGCTCTCTGTCTAATCAGGAAGTGAGATATGGACGGTAACCTAGAAATAGTTGTGTGCACTCAAAGCAGATAAAATCTTTCTTATCTCCTGACCAGGGCGATATCGAAAGAGCAATTTATTTAGTAAAAGTCTGCATTTACTTTTCCCTACATATTGAAAGCTAATCATTGTAGTGAGAAAACCCTTTTAATGTACTGTATATGCATTCATAGTGTGAATGTTGCAGTGAATCATGCTTGTTTCTGTCAGTACTTAAATTTTTTCATTTCCGCTATGAATGGTAAAGAATTGGCTTCACTAATGAGGTCCACATTTAAAGGGCAATTTCACATTATGGCTATATCTATATTGGACATATAGATATCGGGACGTATATACACTCATCTGTATACACATATAATCCACTGTGGATACAGTTTTAGATCTGATTGGTAAATATATTCGGATGTACATATATACCTAAACTGGATAAACAGACGCTATCAAGGTCAGCCCATTTAATATTAAGGGAAGTAGGGCATTAATAGGGAATCTTTTCCAGGACTAGGTTCCGGCTGGAGTCGCCCTTATCGGGGCGGTTACTCCATTATTGTGTAGTAGGTAGGGTTTAGGTAGTGTCAGATAGGGATGTATCAGGGTTTTTTGTAGGTTCTTTGTGTATGATATTATCTTAGTTATTTAATATTAAAGGTTAAGTTTAAGCTGTATATTTATTTCATTCGACTGGTGAGTCACAGGTTCCATCTCCACTCGCCTTTCTTGTCCATCTATCTGGGTTCTGTGTGGTTCCTCTTGTCCAGTGCTTGTGATAGATTTGTTCTTGGGCTAGCTTTCTCTCTCTGGATAGCATTCTTGGATTTCCTGACCTTGCGCCTTTTTGACTTCCGTTTATTGCCTGACATTTCTGTACCTTTTCTGCTCTCTCTGGTTCTGACCCATTTTTACCTGACCCTTCTACATTGTGTTTGCATGTACTCATGGTGGGGACTGCCGCGCAGTTGTTGCCGAGTGCTTAGGGTTGGACCGGCAAGCAGGGACTGGGACAGCCACTGGGGCGATAGGGTGTCGTTCTGCCTCCATCAATTTATCTTCTCTGGGGGTCCCTTACACTGCGCCTGCAATGTATTGGACATGTCAATTCCTTGAGGCAGTTTAATAATAAATTATAGCTGGCAGAAATCTCGTCATGGAAACAACGCGTTTTTGACTCAGACAGTGTTTGTGACAAAAAGTCATTTGTGTGTACGTCCCATAAAGAGGTTTTACCACTTCACAAAATTCCTACTGAGGCCGACTCATAGCTTGCTACAAACTGGCCGCAGAGCACTGGGAGATGGCTAGTTTTCTAGATGTGCAGTTCTCCCCATTCATTGCTATGTGAGTTCCAGGTATATTCAGAACTCTCACAGATATGAACAGGGGAGAGTGCCGCTATGTCTTCATTCTGTGAGGCTGGCACGTAGTGCGCTATGATCTGGCCTCAGAAAGGAATTTTGCAAAGTGGCAAGCATGGTAGAAGTTCAGAGTTCTAAAGAGTTACAGTTTGTCGGTGAAAAAGATGAACAAGGTCATGTGCTGCTGATAAGACACAGCAGGAAGTGACATCACCATCCCTCCCAAGGCTGTTATAGCAGATAGAAGTGGTCACAGCCTAGGAAATTTTTTGTACACAACTTTAAAAGGAAGCAAAATCAAAATAGCATTGTATTTGGTAATAATCTTTAGGAACCTTTGTCTACATGTTTTAAGCTAATCAACGTGGCGTGAATACCCCTTTAACCTCTTAACCCCTCCAAAGAAAAAAAATCTGGCTCTTCATTTTTCACCTCCCCGCCTTCCAGGAGCCGTAACTTTTTTATTTTATCACCTACATAGACGTTAGAGGGCTTTTATTTTGCGGGACAAGATTTACTTTCTAATGGTGTTATTCATGTTACCATAGAATATACTGGGAAACCACAAAAAAATTCAGAGTGGTGCAAAAAGACAAATCCACCAATACCAAACATGTACGGTTTCCGTTATGTTTTGGTACTGTAAAAAAATTCCAAACATTTTCTATTTTTGAAACTTGCTCGGCCGCACCATTTTCTGCGACCCATAACTTTTTTGTACTAACACCTATCGGATTGAGCGAGACGGCATTTTTTGTGGGCTGAAGTGTACTTTTTATTGCTACTAGTTTGGAATACATGCAATTTTTTAAATTAAATGTATTACAATTTTTAAAAAAACACGCACGGTGTTTGAAATTTTTTCCTTCTACGGTATTCAGCGTATGGGATAAATGATTAGATTTTAATAGATCGGACTTTTTCAGATGCGGCGATACCAAATATGTGTACATTTTTTATTTCTTTTATTTGTAAAATGGCTAAAGGGGGCGATTTGAACATTTAATATTTTCTTATTATTTTTACATAATTAAACATTTTTTTATTACTTTAAAGTGGTTTTGCCACAATGTAATGTTGACGTGGGATCCTCCAAAATAGGTATTTAATCACTTTTCTAAATATATGTGATTACAAAAATTGCAGCCTGAGAGAGCTACAGGCTGCCTTACCTGCCCTTAGTTACTTTAAAGCTTCTATTAGATACGGCCTGACAAGAGCTGCTGGCCGGGCTTGCGCAGAGCACACTTCTTATCTGATGAGAGGGAGCTGAAGAAGCTTTCAAGGCACCGGGTAAAAATATGTTGTGTTTTGTATACAGAATCCACTAGTTGTAGTGTGATTATCTGAGTAGATCCCTGCTTTATCTGATGACAGAGAACATGAAGAAGCTTTCAAGCTGCTGTGGAGAAAAGCTGTTGTCTTTTATATACAGAATGCACTAGTTGTAGTTTGATTATTTGAATTAACAGTTGACACGATCCCTTATGCATCTCTCTGAGCTCAGCGTGGCTTTGTTTACATTTGATTCTTAGCAGATAAGGCACGTCCTGGCAAAACCCCTTTAACTATAGACAATGCATTATGGTGTACTAAGATGGCGGTTTCCTCACTTCCTGCCCGGGGCAGGAAGTAGTGAAAACAGAACCATGGCAGCGATGAAAGTCTTCAGAAGGTTTCCAGTTCACCGATTGGGAGCCTGCAATTTCGCCACGCCGATCAGACTGAGGAAAGGTGCACAGCACTGTTTCTCATGCATTTAGATGCCGTAGCCATGTTTGCCACGTTTGAAATAAAAGTATCTGTGTTTTCTGTCACAACAGATGACCCAATGCCATAGGTCTCCATCTGTTAGCTCATGGCAGGGTCAAGACCAAATAAATTGCAGGTCACCTTGTAACCAAATCACACCTCCAGCTCCCAGGGCCCCAATAAAGTAAAAAAAGCTTATCCTCACCTTCCTCCGATCCCGATCCCAGGGCCGTGTATCTCCGGGGGTTCTTTTTTATTCTTAACCCCTTAAGCCGAACGCCTGAAAAGTAGTTAAAGGGGTTTTGCCAAGAAGTGAATTCCTTACCTCTTATCTGCTTAGGGGAGAAGATAAACTCAGCATGCAGCATCATGAACGGCTGCAGGGGTGAGAGGGAGGGGGCTGAGCAGAGAGTGAGGAAGCAGGGAGCGTCTGCAATGTTTACTCAAATGATTACATTAGAACCAGTGGAATCTCTACACAGCAGACAGCCTAATACATTGCACTTTTCTCCCCAGTCCCTTGAAAGCTGGTTCATGTTCCCTGTCATCAGATAAGAAGTGCAAACACGCAAGCACGGCCAGATCAGCTCCTGTCAGTGTCCTGGTCGTGTCTAATGTAAACTGTCGGGAAGCGAAGGTCATGTAAAGAAAGCTGTAGCTCTCAGAGGCTTCACTTTTTGTAATCACATATATTTAGAAAAGTGATTAAATACCCACTTTGGAGGATCCCACGTCAATATTACATTATGGCAAAACCCCTTTAATGACCAGACATTTTTTTTTAGTTTTTGCCTCCTTGCGTTTCAACAGTTGTAACTTTTGTATTTTTTCAATGACGCAGTTGTATGAGGGCTCGTTTTATTCTAGACGAGTTGTACTTTATGGGCGAATAGTTTAAGTTCACTTATAAATAATTGCAGAATTTTCTTATTTTTGGGAAAAAAAAATTGGTTTTTTTAATTTTTTTTTTAACACCATTCACATTTCACACTCAATAACTTGTTATATTAATTCTACAGGTTATTACAGTCATGTGGATACCTAATATGTGTAGTTTTCTTTGTGTGTAATGTATGCACAATTTTTTTTTATTAAATATTTATGTTTATATTATTTATTTTTTTATTCATTTTTTTTTTACACTTTTTCTGTTTGTTTTTTTTTTTACTTTTTTTTTTTAAATCCCCTGAAGGGAGAATTGGTTTACCTTTTTTTTTTTTTAAACTTAGTAATGTATTAGCATATTCATATATGCTAATACATTATAATCTGTGTCAGTTTCACACAGGCAGTGATCAGGACAGCACACAGTCTGCCCTGGTCACTGGCTTCTTACACAGACAGCCTTGGGGCTCCTCTAGGTCCCCATGGCTGACTGTGCAGTCATTCCCCGGGCTCTGTCGGGTCACCGGGTGTTCCGATCACCCGACAGAGCAGGGAAACCCTTTGATTGCGCTGTGGTGACGATCTGCCACAGTCAAAGGGATAAAGCACCGGGGTGCGGAGGTTACCCCGCTCTCAGCTCAGCTGCGGCGCCCAAAGCCGCAAACTCCGATGTCTGCAGTGACGTCAAAAGACGTCGCTGTAGAAGAACGACCCGCACCAGCCGACGTCTAAAGTCGGTGGGCGGTCGTTGAGGAGTAAAAGTTCTAAACGTTGACGTCACCGCTGCAGTTGCTGATTGGCTGTCAGCGGTCATGTGCCTCTACATACATCACCATTCAGAGTGGTGATGTATATTAGTGTCACGTGACTGCTTTAACCCCTTAGCTGCATGTACACTGAGCTCCAGACTCCTATTCTGGGACAAGAAGTACCTGTTCCACAGCTACTTTCCCTCCATAATTACATGCTAATCTGTCACCTGGTTCTCAGGTTGTCATCCTCATCTGCCCTCAGCCCCCCCACCCCGCCCATACCTGTGCAGACTTAAGTCTGAGAGAATCCGCGCCTGTAGGCCATGATACTGAGATCTTGTATTAGTGAACAATTGCTTACTTGTCCATCAGTGACGTGTCAGATGGGTCAGCCCTCGTGTACAGACCATTAGGTGACCTTTTTTACGTGAAGGTCCACATTTACACAAGCGAGAAGCCATTGAGACATGTCAGAAGATGTCATTATTGTACAGATGGGTGTTTCCAGTTTGGCTAATAACCCTAGTCATACTTTAGAGGTCTCTAATCGGTCAGACCTTGACATTGGATGGCATTAAATACCCAGTTCTCTTCTTTTTGGAGGAGAGCTAATATGTTTTATTTTCCCCAGGGAGCATTGCCTGTAGACCTGCTACTTCAGCAGGATCTCAGTCCATGCTAGGAACTACCTAAAGCTATCTCACCCAGCCAACCAGGAATCTACTCAGCACTGATGAGGAGCAGCGTCGTCTTAACAAAATTATGGGCCACTGGGCATAGCACTGCTATGCCAAATACATGACATCACACTTGGCCATGCCTCTAGCCAATCCCAAGCACACCCATATAATCACGTCACTTATGTCTGGACACTGGCAGCCTGCAACCTACATGACTTTTCGGCACGGAAGGGAGCCTTTGGCTCCCTTCTCCACCATGGTTTTTAACTGTTTGCACATCCTAAAAACACACAGTTAAATAAGCAAAGCCAATCAAGAGATCCAGTGTATGTTTCTTGGATTCCTGGGACCTACATACACCACTTGGGGGCCCTATACTTGCGGGGCCCCCAGGCAACTGCCTAGTGTGCCCAATGGAAAAGATGAAAAAACTTTGAGACTCTCGGTTCACATATTTTGATCAAAAGATGTTTAAGCTGCCCACGACTTTCAACGTGATCTCAAATCGGGCAGTCCTATCCTATCTTTACCTCTCAATCGAGCCAATCAGGCCTCTCGCTGGGTCAACCGACCTCCATTATTCAGAGAGATAAAAAAAAAAAAAAAAAAAACACCCAACCTGCAAAGCTGCCCTTCTTATGACAGCCTGTGAGAGTGGGCGGGGACAGAAACCCAAAATGGAAGCACCCCTTCCTTCCCATATAGGTTAAAATCAATGTACACCAAGTATAACATATGTTTCTGCACACAAAAACATTTCTGAAAAAAAAGTATGCAAACCTGGGTGCCACTGGCAGGGCTGCGGCACACATGTAATTATACATGTACACACACAGACCGCCTCCTGCGGCACATTGGAAAAGATGGTCCTGATGAGGAGCAAAAACCACAGAAACAATGCACTCATCCACACACACATCTGGGCGGTATGGATTTGACACTTTCCTCAAGTCTGTGATCACTCTACCTTGCTTTTATTCATCTTTAAAGGGGTTGTCTCACTACATTGATTCATCTTACTTCAGCCCTGTTTTCTTGGTTTCATTTTGAATTCAGGGGTGTGTTTACTGGCTTCTACTAGGCTGCAGTGGAAGCCAGATCTGTAGCTATAGCAACCAGTGCTGGCAGCCTATCAGGATACATCAAACAGGTCTGTAGCTATAGCGACCTGAGGAGCTGATGCAGCCCATACAAGAGGGGATATCTAGGAATAGGTACTTGTTTTTGCAAGATCTTTGACATAAAAAGCAATCCTTGTAGCGAGACAACCACTTTAATTCCTTCATTTCCGATAGCCTTACCTTCTTTATGCCGCAGGTCTGGTGATCAGTGGGTCTCTATCACCTAGCAGATTTGGTAGATGCTTTCACTCAAGAACTATACTTGGTCAACCTAAAGGGTCTTTCTCCCCATGCAGTTTCACAGCCAGTTTCAAAATCATGCTGATCAGGCTGTGGGTTGGTCTATAGTAGTGATTGACACATCAGCTCTGCTGTTCCTAGCTATTCCAGTTTAACTGACATGACTGCTGGAGATTTATAAATTGTATTACTCAAGCTGCTGGGCTTTAAAGAGTGTTTACTTAGCTAAATAAGAAGCTTTCAAAATTCGGTGCTAGAGATAGGAACCTATAGCAGTTGACATCATGGTTGTAGTGAATGACTAATGGCTGCTTAAAGAAATGAGAGATAAGAGAGGGCAGGGAGAGTTGGGGAAAGATGATCGGTAACCAAAGAAAGTGGTGTGCTCTAAGAAGGGATAAAATCTTCATCTCCTGACCAAAACAAAATCCACAAAGCATAGTATTTAGAAAATGTCTTCAATTATCTGTTTCTACATGTTAAAAGACAATCATTGTAATGAGAAAACACTTTTAACTCCTTAACAACCGCCTGACGACTTTTGATGTCGGGCAGTGCAGGTGGTTCGTCTACAGCGACGTCTTTTGGCGTCGCTGCAGACATCGGGGTTTGCAGCTCCGGACGCCGCAGCTGTGCTGGGATCGGGGCTGTACTACACAGCCCTGATCCCAGAGCATCTCCTGCGAGCACCAGGTAGCGGGGGAACCTCCGCTCGCCGATGCTTTAACCCTTTGATTGCGGCGGATCATCACCACAGCGCAATCAAAGGGTTTCCCCTGCTCTGTTGGGTGATCGGAACACCAGGTGACCCGACAGAGCCCGGGGAATGGCTGCACAGTCAGCCCTGGGGACCTAGAGTATCCCCAGGGCTGTCTGTGTAACAAGCCAGTGATCAGGGCAGACTGTGTGCTCTCCTGATTACTGCCTGTGTCAAACTGACACAGATTATAATGTATTAGCATATATAAATATGCTAATACATTACTAACTGTAAAAAAAAATTAAAAAAAATGTAACACAGTTCTCCCTTCATGGGATTTAAAAAAAAAGAGTAAAAAACATAAAAAGTGTAAAAAAATTAATAAAAAATCCACACAACTAATAACCTGTAGAAAATCAACAATTATTAATAGATGAAAATATAGAATGGATGTAATAAAAAACTAAAATTAGTAAAAAACTAGAAACCGAAACAACATAAGGTGGGAAAAAATAAAAAAAATTAAACAAAAATTCTACAATTACTTAGAAGTGAACTTAAACTATTCCCCCATAAAGTACAACTTGTCTCGAATAAAATAAGGCCTCATACAACTGTCATTAAAAAAAGAAAAAAGTTACAACTGTTGAAACGCAAGGAGGCAAAAACTAAAAAAATGTTCTGGTCATTAACTACTTTTCAGGCCTGGGGCTTAAGGGATTAAAGGGGTGTTCCCATGAAGGAACAACTGCATAACAGGTTGGCGTATAGCTAGCTAGGAGCCGACTATTTTTCAGAATAAAGGTGTCTCCAACGGCTGTCCTCCCCATTCATTTCTATGGGAGTTCTGAAGATAGTTGAGTGAGGGTGCTCGGTTATGTTCAGAACTCCCATAGAAATGAATGGGGTGGATAGACGAAAGCACCATCCTCCTCATTATGTAACATGGTCGGCTTGTAGCTAGGTATGATCCGACCTGTTACACAAATTTACCTTCATGGGTATACTTTAATATCCAGGTCATCCAATTACCATCAGATAAGACACTCAGCTTTTATCTTTCCAGAGCACTATATGAAATGAAATCTGAGCTCAGGTTGGTTGCTGTGGGCAACAAAGAAAGTCTTGCTGCTAGACCGTTTCCATACATAAGGCCCTTTGTTCGGTCTGGTTTTGGATCCACTGTGTTATCTTTTCCTACTAAATTTAAGAGGATTATCCTCAATATTTCAAATCCTCACCTCCCCACTGATAATACTCCCATTGAACAAACATATATGGATAGCTCAGAATGTGATGTTGGCCAACATATCTCCTCATACTCTCAGACTGGGCCTTCAAAACGTCATTCTGTACCCAGGTCCGCCATCAGAAATTTTAGGGCCGCATACAGCTGGAATGTCCGGGCCCCCCTCACTCCGTCCCTAGCTCTGCTCCCCTGCCGACCCAATCCCCGCCCCCCATCCCAAGCCGTCCTGACAGAGCGCCACCCATCCTCCGGCCCACACCATCACCATCCCAGAAAAAAAAAATGTTTCTGGGGAAACAAGAAAAAAAAATGCTTGGGGCCTAGGACAGGAAGAGCTCGGCAGGCGGTGCACTGACGTCACTTCCGCCTGCACAGCTATGTATAACAGGGGCAGGGAGCGCACGGCTCTCCCTGCTCCATCATTCATCTTAATTAAAATAGCCTCTGTGAAGAAAGGGGGCAGAACCTGCCCTGCTTCACAGACCGGCTGGGCCCCGTAGAGCAGTACTGGTTGTACTGCCCTAACGGCGACTTCTCCATGAACTTCACGGCACCCTTCCTGTGGCGATACCAAACAAACGTTTCCCCTCTGTCCTCTGGACTCGCCCAGGACCTGCCTCATCTCTTTTTTAAGAGAGGCGTGAATAAACTAGTCTTGGTAATGCTTCACCAAGATACCCCCCTCTGAGAATGTACTGACCTCCCTAATGACCCTCCTAAGGTTGCTCCTTCCCTTCAGATACTTACTACAGCAAAGACTCTCTGTCACGCCTTGACTTTCATGCCCAATTAAAGGAGATCAGGTCTCTTAAAGGGGATGTATCGCTTCATCAGTTCGGCTGTTTTCTTGAAACTTGATTCTCTCAGTTCCAGAAATCCAGGGGCGTTTCTTCCACTCCCAGCTGGGTGTTTCTTAACTGAAGGGGGGTGACATCATCCCCCCCTTCACTGTTCATGCTCGCTCCCAAGTCAGTGTGTCCCCACCCTGAGTCCACATGTCACTGTACTCTCCCTATGCAGTCTTATTTTGTAAGAGCTGTTTAAAAACCACAGGCCTGCATTCAGTCTAGACCAGGGGTGTCAAACTGCGGCCCTCCAGCTGTTGGGAAACTACAACTCCCATCATGCCCACTGTTATAGATTATACAAATGCATGATGGGAGTTGTAGTTTCCCAACAGCTGGAGGGCCGCAGTTTGACACCCGTGGTCTAGACAGTCCTCTATGAACTCAGAGCACTGATCTCTTCTCCTCTCACAGCTGAAGGTTTGTTACAGTTGAACCCAGTCTTCTATGAACTCATCCAGAGCACCGATCCGTCTTCCTTCTATGCTTACACAAGGCACCGGAGCACAATTCTGCTGTTTTCTGATTGTAGAAGCAGCTGCAGTGGTACTGTGGAGCTGCTGGCTGTATAGAGTGAAATTGTTGCCGTCCCCTTATTCTGAGTGAGAGAGGCAGGAATGCGTACTCCCATGAATACGACCGGAGGCCAGACAAAATGTAAATTAGTAGAGCCGTCAGCCAATGAAAAGAAAGGAGGTGGGATCCGACCGGCACTGGGGAACAGTGTTTACAGAAAACGAAGATAAGGCAGACATAATGACATCCAATTGCAAAGTTGCTTGTTTTCACTGTCCCCTTATTCTGAAGACCATTTAATGAAATGATACAACCCCTTTAAGCATCTGATGGCTCCCCTCAACGATGCTTTGGACCTTTTCCAAGCTCTACGGGACCACTTCTGTTTGGCCAATGAATGTTGACAACACATTGTTGGATATTTGATGCACTATTGCCTGGGATTGCATTGGCCACACACCTCCATCTTTCCTTTTGTCTCACTTTTCCCCCTTGTGACAGTATTACCTCTTTTTTATTCTTTTTGTGATTTAAAATTTTTCCTGTCATATTGTGTAATTCAGCTAAATCATCGGTAAAATATTATAGTCATGTTATATTCATGGCTTTCTGAATACAGAGTGGAAAACTATAAAAAAAAAAGTGATACATCCACTAATAACTTTTAGAGCATATCACTAGGGTATGTGATTAATGTATGATCACTGGGGTTCTGACTTCCAGTGTCGGACTGGGTGCCTGGGGCCCACCAGTGGAGTTGATTCTTGGAGGTCCACCATTGAAGCTCATTTGTGGCGCCGACCAGTAGAGATAATTCTTGGGACCCATCCTACAACTATTGCACATTACTTTTTCACTCTGTCTGTTGCTTATCTTCCCTACTTTTCTCCCCGAAAGCAGCCCAGGTACCCACTGAGGGTATCTCCTACAGTCTGAGCAGTGTCCGACTGGGGTACCTAGGGCCCACAGGTGGAGTTGTCTCTAGGGGCCCACAGGTGGAGTTGATTCTAGGGGCCCACAGGTGGAGTTGACTCTGGGGCCCACCGGTGGAGTTGACTCTGGGGGCCCACCAGTGGAGTTGACTCTAGGGGCCCACCGGGGGAGTTGACTCTAGGGGCCCACCGGGGGAGTTGACTCTAGGGGCCCACCAGTGGAGTTGCTCTAGGAGCCCACAGGTGGAAATGACTCTAGGGGCTCACAGTTGGAGTTGTTTCTGTGCCCACCGATGGAGTTGATCTATTTTTGGGCCCACCGTGGGAGTAAATTTTAGAGGCCCACCCTACAGCTACTGTAAATGACTGTACATGCTTCCTATACTTTGCCTCTTGCTTTTTTGCCTCTTCTGAGGATATATATGAAGTTAAAAAACAACTCCAGGTCTACTATACTCAGGGGCCCACCTGCCCCAATCTGAACTAGGTGCTGAATGCCTCTCTAGTCATGGTCTATAACAGGGGTGGGCAATTAATTTTCCCATGGGGCCGCATGAGAAAGTGCGATGGTTTTGGGGGGCCGGACTAATAAAAACATAGGATGAACGGGAAAAAATTCGTTTTTGGGGGATTATCTTTGTGGAAACTTACTGGGGGATGTATCTATATACCTCTATATATACTGATGGTACACAGTAAGGCAGGTATATACAGCTCTCCTCAGTAAGGTAGGTATGTAGATGTATGTTCTCTCAGTCTGGCAGGTATATAGAGCTCCCCTCAGTCAGGTATATAGATATAGGTACCCGCAGGCAGGTATATAGATACAGCTCCCCACAGGGCAGGTATTATAATAGGTACAGCTCCCCTCAGGCAGGTATATAGATAGGTACAGCTCCCCTCAGCAGGAATTAGATAGTTCAGCTCCCTCAGCGGGTAATAGATGGGTTCAGCTCCCCTCAGGCAGGTATATAATGGGCGCTCCCCCCAGGCAGGTATATAGTTAGGTGTCCCCAGGCAGGTATATAGATAGGTTAGCTCCCCCAGGCAGGTATCTGTATAGTTAGGGTCCCCAGGCAGGTATATAGTTAAAGTTGTCACACAGGCAGGTATATGGTAGTTAGGTTTCCATCAGGCAGGTATAAAAAGTTAAAGTTTCCCCAGGCAGGTATATAATAGTTAGGGTCCCACAGGCAGTATATAGTTAGGTTGTGTCCCCAGGCAGGTATATAGATAGTTAGGTTGTGTTCCCCAGGCAGGTATATGGATAGTTAGGTGTGTCCCCAGGCAGGTATATAGATAGTAGGTGTGTCCCCAGGCAGTATATAAGTTAGGTGTGTCCCCAGGCAGGTATAGGATAGTTAGGTGTGTCCCCAGGCAGGTATATAGATAGTAGGTATGTCCCCAGGCAGTATATAAGATAGCAGGTGTGTCCCCAGGCAGGTATATCAGTTAGGTGTGTCCCCAGGCGGTATATAGATAGTTAGGGTGTCCCCAGGAAGGTATATAGATAGTTAGAGTTAGTCGGGTCCCCAGGCGGGTATATAGTTAGGTGTGTCCCCAGGCAGGTATATAGTTAGGTGTGTCCCCAGGCAGGTATATAGATAGCTGTGTCCCCGGGTCAGTATAGAGATAGAGGTGTGCCCCCTAGGCAGATATATAATAGCGAGGTGTGTCCCAAGCAGGTATACAGAAGTTGGTGTTCCCAGGCAGGTATATAGATAGTGAGGTGTGTCCCCATGCAGATATATAGTGAGGTGTGTCCCCAGGCAGGTATACAGATAGTTAGATGTGTACCCCAGGCAGGTATATAGATAGTGAGGTGTGTCCCCAGGCAGATATAAAAAATTTAAAAAACCCCCACCGGTTCCCCCCCCCCCCCCATCCTAGACCCCGGCAGGTAAGATAGTGAGGTGTGTCCCCAGGCAGATAATAGTTAGGGTGCCCCAGGGGGGTATGAGATACGGGTGTGTCCCCCAGAAGGTATAAGAAAGCCAGGTGTGTCCCCAGGCAGATATAGTAGCCAGGTGTGCCCCCAGGCAGTATATAGATAGTGAGGTGGCCCCGGGCCCGGAAAAATTTGGGTTTTCCCCAGGCAGGATATAGATAGCAGGTGGTCCCCAGGTAGATTATAGGAGGTATGTCCCTAGTCAGGTATAAAGATAGTGAGGTGTATCCCCACAGGTATACAGATACTAGGTTGTTCCCAGGGCGGATATAGGAGGTGTGCCCCCAGCGAATTAGTGAGGTGTGTCCACACAGTATACGATATGAGGTGTGTCCCCACGGATTATTTTTTAGGGCCCAAAAATTTAAAAATAAAAAACACTAATACTCACCTTTGGCTTCCCTTTCCTCCCCCGCGGTCATCTTCTACCCGAGGAGCTTCCCGGGCTGGTGGCGTGATGACGTCATGCCGCCGGCGCCGGACGCTCCTCCGTCAGCTCCTCGGGCCCGCACAGAACTATTACTCTGTGTGCGCCCAGGAGAGGCAGCGGCGCGGTAAGCAGAGTTCACCGCGTCGCTGCCTAATTCACCTGCAATAGTGGCGCTGACGGCCCGCCGCGGCTCTCAAACAATACCGGCCGCGGCGGGCCGTCAGCGCCATAATTAGCAGACCTGGGCATCGTACGCCACGGGCCGCATCCGACAAGCTGGCGGGCAGGATGCGGCCTGGGGGCCGTACTTTGCCCAGGTCTGGTCTATAAGCTCTGTACTCAGCTATCTTTGTCCATTCCATAGACAGTGAATGGAGTAGCAGTGTATATGACAACTGTTCTATTTGGGCAGGGTTAAAGGTCCCGCATTTTCATCATCAGTGGGGACCCCAGTGGCTGAACCTCCACAAATGAGACATCAACTAAGGGGTTAAAAAGTTGCAGGATGATCATAAATCTTATGGACATTGCTTGCACCATTTATTGGTGCATATGACACCACTTAGATAAATAGACAGCCGAGTCACATTATTATGGCCATGTTCTACGTAGGCAGCGCATAGCTCATGAAGAAAGTGGTGAGCTGGCTTGGTGGCTATATATGTTGTGTGATGTCCCTCGTAGCTGTCATGGGTAAAAGGAACAATTTATCAGAGTTGCAAATAGAGAAGATTAGGCTAGGTCTACACAGCATAGGACCAAAAACTTGTTGAAAACCAAAACTTAAAGAGTGCGTTTACACGACAAAGACCAAATACTGGTCGGGTTTTTTGGTGCACAGGGGGGCGGCTTTTGCCCGCTTTTGTCCCGATTTAAGCCCTCTCCCTTCGCACCCACATGTTCATGTTCGGTCCGAAAACCGGGCAGAAGAATGAAAATGTTCTAAGTTTCTCGTGTGGTGGGGACCAGTGCACGGATTTTCTATTAAAGTCTATGGGGAGCATTGTATGTTGGTTTTCAGATGGTTTGTAAAACCACCAACCGTCTGAAAAACCGACCAATAACCTTTGCCGGGGGGACAAGCCTAATAAAGGCCAGTTCACACGGCTGATTGCCGTCGTAATTGCGGGGACAGATTTCGCCCCGCACTTACGCCGGCTACCGTGCAGCGGGGGGGGCCGCCAGCTCGCGGCCCATAGACATCCATTATTCACGGCGCGTACACGCCGTAAATAATTAACATGTCACTTTCTCCCCGCTCGCCGTATTTGCCGAGCGGGGAGAGGAGACGTAATCCATAGTTCTCTATAAGAACTATGGATTACCGTAATGACTGGGACGGATTTCAGCCGTATTGGAGCGCAAATACGGCGCGCAGTACGACTGAAATCAGTGCCCAAATAAACCGTGTGAAGGAGCCCTAAAACTGCTTTGAACCTGAGTATTTTGTCAGTTTTTTGTCCAAAGCAGCTGGGTTTCTGATGAGTTTTTTGGGTGGTTTTTAGTTTTTGTTGAGGTTTTTTGGACTGTTGTTAGGCAGTTTTGGGCAGCTTTTAATGTATGCAAAATTCATATACCTTGTTTAAAGGGATTGTGTCGCAATTTTTTTTGCAGTAATGTAATGACGAGGAACTAAAGAGGAACGATGTATATCAGAGGGGAACGATGTATACAGCTGGAAGAACAAAAGAGGAACAAGGTATATCAGAGGGGAATGATGTATACGTCTGGAGGAACTAAGAAGGAACAATGTCTAACAGAGAGGAACTATGTATATCGTTCCTCTTTAGTTCCTCCTGTCGTATACATCGTTCCCCTCTGATATACATTGTTCCTCTTTAGTTCCTCCTGTCGTATACATCGTTCCCCTCTGATATACATCATTCCCCTCTGATATACATCATTCCCCTCTGATATACATTGTTCCTCTTTAGTTCCTCCTGTCATATACATCGTTCCCCTCTGATATACATCGTTCCCCTCTGATATACATCGTTCCTCTTTAGTTCCTCCTGTCATATACGTCCTTCCTCTTTAGTTCCTCCTGTCATATACATCGTTCCCCTCTGATATACATCTTTCCCCTCTGATATACATCGTTCCTCTTTAGTTCCTCCTGTCCCTTTTAAACGTTTTCCCCTTGATATACAAACGTTCCCCTTTGATATACATTGTTCCCCTCTGATATACATCGTTCCACTTAAGGTCCTCCTGTCAGATCCATCATTCCTCTGTTGTTCCTCCTGTCATATACATCGTTCCCCTCTGATATACATCGTTCCCCTCTGATATACATCGTTCCTCTTTAGTTCCTCCTGTCATATACATCGTTCCTCTCTGATCAGAGAGGAACGATGTACTACAGGTCAGTGTGCTGAAAACAAAAAAATAGGGACAAGCGGGCTCGTACTTGCTCGCAAAAGGCATTGTTTTATCTCTAGATTTAATAAAATATGACACTTTAAATTGTGGCTTATGCCCAAGTGTCATATATTCTGATAAATTAGACCACAAGCGCTATTATTCTCTTCTTCATATACTTGAGATATGAGGGGAATGATGTATATCAGAGGCGAACGATGTATACGACAGGAGGAACTAAAGAGGAACAATGTTTATCACAGGGGAACAATGTATATGACAGGAGGAACTAAGAAGGAACAATGTCTAACATAGGGGAACTTTGTATATTTTTCCTCTTTAGTTCCTCCTGTCGTTTTACATTGTTCCCCTCTGATCAGAGGGGAACGATGTATAAGACAGGAGGACCTAAAGAGGAACAATGTTAATCAGAGGGGAACGATGTATATCAGAGGGGAACGATGTACACGACAGGAGGAACTAAAGAGGAACGATGTATATCAGAGGGGAACGATGTATATGACAGGAGGAACCAAAGAGGAACAATGTATATCAGAAGGGAACGATGTATACGATAGGAGGAACTAAGGATGAACGATGTATATCAGAGAGGAACGATGTACTCAACAGGAGGAACTAAAGAGGAACGATGTATATCAGAGGGGAACGATGTATATCAGAGGGGAACGATGTACACGACAGGAGGAACAAAAGAGGAACGATGTATATCAGAGGGGAATGATGTACACGACAGGAGGAACAAAAGAGGAACGATGTATATCAGAGGGGAACGATGTATATCAGAGGGGAACGATGTATATCAGAGGGGAACGATGTATACGACAGGAGGAACTAAAGAGGAACGATGTATATCAGAGGGGAACGATGTATACAACAGGAGGAACTAAGAGGAACGATTTTATATCAGGGGAAGATGTATACAACAGGGAGGAACAAAAGGAACGATGTATATCAGAGGGGAACGATGTACATCAGAGGGGAACGATGTATATCAGAGGGGAATGATGTACACGACAGGAGGAACTAAAGAGGAACAATGTATATCAGAAGGGAACGATGTATACGATAGGAGGAACTAAGGATGAACGACGTATATCAGAGGGGAACGATGTATACGACAGGAGGAACAAAAGAGGAACGATGTATATCAGAGGGGAACGATGTATACGACAGGAGGAACAAAAGAGGAACGATGTATATCAGAGGGGAACGATGTACACGACAGGAGGAACAAAAGAGGAACGATGTATATCAGAGGGGAACGATGTATATCAGAGGGGAACGATGTATATCAGAGGGGAACGATGTATATCAGAGGGGAACGATGTATATCAGAGGGGAACGATGTATACGACAGGAGGAACAAAAGAGGAACGGATATTAAAAAACTGATTTTTTTTGGCAAACTCCGTGAAGAAACGGATTTTGGCGGCAAAATCCATATAACAAAAAGTATTTTTAGCGTCAAAAGCCAGAGAACTTTATTAGTGGAAAAAGCACGATCACTGTATGAGGAACGAGGACACATCGGACACTTGTCTGCAGAATTTATAAGGTATGACCCCACCTCTGCCTCTTCTCTGGCAGCCTTGCTGGAGCACAGAGCAGATGTTCAGTAGCTGCTCCTCTGGGCTCCACAATCATGGCTGCCTGCTGTGACCTGCAGACACTAGAGCAGAGCTGAGGTCACAGCAGGGAGGGGCTGGGAGGGATTAAAGACATGGGCAGTTTTTCAGCAGAACCATCAAAAAACTGTGCCAAAAAGCGTCTGGCGGTTTACATAAATTGAATAGAAAATTTTCTGCTGGACTCCATTGGATTTTACAATATGTTCCTAAAACCGCTGACGCCCAAAACCGAGCAGAAAACCCCCCACCTGTGTAGACTATGGGTCATTTTTTGTATTAAAGTCTATGTGGCCGTTTTTCCGTCAGATTTTCAGCGGTTTCAAAATACTAAAATCGCTGAAAATCCAAGGGAAACCTCTGCAGCGTAGACATTGCCTTACTGACCATTGGGCAAGGGTGGTGGTATTTTTGTTGGCGTGTTGTTGCGGTGAAAGTGTAACATGAGTGGACAAATGGCGCAGTTGTGAATAAGCAACGTGGTAACTGCAGAGCATCACGGCCATTGTTGTAAGAGGTGAACGTCAGCTATGAAGGTGTGCAAGGGTGGCCAGACGCGCTAAAGTGGGGCAGCTCACCGCCAAAGTGAACCAGGGGGCGACCAGATGTGTGTCTAAAACCACAGTTCAGTGAACCCTACTTGTGTATGGGGTCCGAAAGCAGACGGATGTCACTGCCCCTCTCCTAACCAAGCTGCATCGGCAGAAAAGGATTCAATTTTCACTGCAGTATTTATATTGGACCTTTGCTGATTGGCAAAGGGTTGTCTTCTCCGATGAGTCACATTTTCTGCTTCATTGAACGGATGGACATTGGCGTGTCAGATGAGAAACATCAAAGAACAAACAGCCTGCAACCATTGCTGGAAGAACACAAGCTGGTGGTGGCAGCGTTGTGGTCTGGGGAATGTTTTCGTGGCATTCTCTGGATCCACTCACCCATGTAGAAGACGCTGTCAAATGATTTGGGTATGAATCCGACCCTACAGACCGTGTAAACCCAAACATGCTGATTGTCTTCCCTGGGGGATTGGATCTTCCAGCAAGAGTTTTGCAACATGGGTAAAACTACCCTGGTCTCCTTCAGACTTGAACCCAGCTGAGCATCTAGGGACCATCTAGATCAGACCTGTGCACTGTACAGCCCGCGGGTCGCATCTGGCCCACTAGCTAGCCGGATGCGGCCCGTACAGTTCCCAGGTCTGCTTTACAGCACATTAATAGTAGCGCTGACGGCCCGCCGTGGCCGGGTAGTGCTGAGAGGCCCCAGTGGGCCATCAGCGCCACTATTAATATTCCCTGTATTAGAACTGGGCAGTGGCGAGATGAAATGAGCTCATCGCGCCGCTGCCTTTTCTCGGCAGCACAGCCGTCATAGCCTGTGCAGCTGAGGAGCTGCCAGAGGCAGAGCCGTCTTAACAGCGTTATGGGCCCCTGGGCATAGCACTGCAGTGGTGCCGAAATACATGACATCACACTGGGTCATGCCTCTAGCCACCCCCAAGTGCACCCATATTATCACGTCACTTACGTCTGGACAGCGGCAACCTGCAACCTATTTGGCAGGGCAGGGAGCCTTTGGTTCCCTTCCCCACCATGGTTTTTAGCTGTTTGCACATCCTAAAAACACACAGTTAAATAAGCAAAGCCAAAAAAGAGATCCAGGGTATGTTTCTTGTATTCCTGGGACAAACATACACCACCAGGGGCTCCTATACTTGTGGGGCCCCCGGGCAACTGCCTAGTGTGCCCAATGGAAAAGATGGCCCTAGCCAGAGTAGCATCCCGGCGCCAGTGTCAGGCAGAGGGGGAAGACCATTGGCCAAGAAAAAAAGGTATTAGTGTTGTTATTTTTAATGGTGATTACCTGCCTGAGGGGGCCTATCTATATACCTGCCTTACTGAGGGGGCCTATCTATATACTGTTCTTACAGAGGGGAGCTATATATACACACCTGTCTTACAGAGGGGAGCTATATATACCTGCCTGAGAAGGCCTATCTGTATACCTGCCTTACTGAGGGGGCATATATCTATATACCTACCTTACTGAGGGGAGATGTATATACCTGCCTGCGGGGGCCTATCTATATACCTGCCTTACTGAGGGGACATATATCTATATACCTGCCTTACTGAGGGTATAGATTAAGTTTACACAAAAATAAACCCCAAAAATGATCCCCCCCCCCCCCTCACCCATTCACACTGTGTGTGTGTTTTTTTAAAAATTTGCTCGGCCCTCTAAAACCGTCCCACTGTCTCATGTGGCCCCATGGGAAAAAATTTTGCCCACCCCTGATCTAGATCATCATATTGGCTCTATGGACCCTCCGGCAGCTGTGGGATGCAGTCGGCTCCAGATACCTGTGACAACCTATCAGGACCTTATTGAGTCACTCCCAGCCCACCTAGCTGCTGTCTGTGCTGCACACACCAGTTCCTCTGGATATTAGCTGCCGGTCATATTAATGTGACTCGGATGTATATAATAATGTGACTCTGTGTGCCGCCATATACAGGGTCCATGTACATGAAGCACTGAAGAAACTGCAAGAAGTCAAAGTAGTGATATATAAATGACACATTTCTTTCAAGCCTCAGGTATCACACAGGCTGAGTGCACTACAACTCCCAGCATCTCCGGCCAAATTTCTGCCTAGAAAGATACTGATTTGTGCTCTGGTGAATGTGACATAGACATCATTGTTGTATATAACCCCGGGCAGTGTGCCAGTTCATGTGCACTACAGACCGTACTGTTTCCTGTTAGGGGTTGTAGTAACCTCTTCCTGTATCTGCAGCAATTCCGACACAGTGTGCCTGTTCCTGTACACTTCTGCGCTCAGTGTCTCCTCCTCAGGCTTGTACAGAGCAGAGGCGCTGACACAGTGTGCTATTTCCCCTACACTACTATCCTCAGTGAACCTCTTGCTGGGGGTTGTAGTACAGCTCTCCCTGTATCTGTGCCGCACAGTGTGTACCCTGCTGGGGGTTGTAGTACAGCTCTTCCTGTATCTGTGGCCACACAGTGTGTCTCCTCCTGGGGGTTGTAGTACAGCTCTCCCTGTATCTGTGGCTGTAGTGTGTCTCCTGCTGGGGGTTGTAGTACAGCTCCTCCTGTATCTGTGACCACACATTGTGTCCCCTGCTGGGGGTTGTAGTGCAGCTCTTCCTGTATCTGTGGCCGCACAGTGTCTCCTGCTGGGGGTTGTAGTACAGCTCCTGCTGGGGGTTGTAGTACAGCTACTCCTGTATCTGTGACCACACAGTGTGTCCCCTGCTGGGGGTTGTAGTACAGCTACTCCTGTATCTGTGACCACACAGTGTGTCCCCTGCTGGGGGTTGTAGTGCAGCTCTTCCTGTATCTGTGGCCGCACAGTGTCTCCTGCTGGGGGGTTGTAGTTCAGCTCCTCCTGTATCTGTGGCCGCACAGTGTCTCCTGCTGGGAGTTGTAGGGCAGTAGGGCCGGCACAGTGTGTCACTCCCGAGCACTTCCTCCCGCAGCCGCCCCTCCTGCCGGCACCTCCTCCCGCTCGGACTTTTCCTGTTCCCTCCCAGGAAGTTTGTGAGAAGAAGAAGAAGGAAAAAAAAGTAAAAAGAAAAAAACTGTAGGAAGCGAAGAAGGGAAGAGTCGGAACACACGAGGCTGAGGCATGACGGTGAGACCTCGGCGGGCAACACCGGGAGAGCGGGGCACAGGTCTCCTGCTGGGGGTTGTAGTACAGCTCTTCCTGTATCTGTGGCCACACAGTGTGTCCCCTGCTGGGGGTTGTAGTTTAGCTCTCCCTGTATCTGTGGCTGCAGTGTGTCTCCTGCTGGGGGTTGTAGTGCAGCTCCTCCTGTATCTGTGGCCGCACAGTGTGTCTCCTGCTGGGGGTTGTAGTACAGCTCTCCCTGTATCTGTGGCCGCACAGTGTGTCTCCTGCTGGGGGTTGTAGTGCAGTACCTCCTGTATTTGTGGCCGCACAGTGTGTCTCCTGCTGGGGGTTGTAGTGCAGCTCCTCCTGTATTTGTGGCCGCACAGTGTGTCTCATGCTGGGAGTTCTCTTGACGCTCCTCAGGTATCTGTGGCCGCACAGTGGGTCTCCTGCTGGGAGTTGTAGTGCAGCTCCCCCTGTACCTGGGGCCGCACAGTGTGTCCCCTTCTGGTGGTTGTAGTGCAGCTCCTCCTGTATCTGTGGCCGCACATTGTGTCTCCTGCTGGGGGTTGTAGTGCAGCTCCTCCTGTATCTGTGGCCGCACAGTGTGTCTCCTGCTGGGGGTTGAAGTCCAGCTCCTCCTGTATCTGTGGCTGCACAGTGTGTCCCCTGCTGGGGATTGTAGTACAGCTCTGCCTGTATCTGTGGCCGCACAGTGTCTCTCCTGCTGGGGGTTGTAGTGCAACTCCTCCCTTTTCTGTTGCCGCTCATTGTGTGTACTTCTGGGTGTTGTAGTGCAGCTCTTCCTGTATCTGTGGCCGCACATTGTGTCTCCTGCTGGGGGTTGTAGTGCAGCTCTTCCTGTATCTGTGGCCGCACAGTGTGTCTCCTGCTGGGGGTTGTAGTGCAGCTCCTCTCGTATCTGGGGCCACCTATTGTGTCTCCTGCTGGGGGTTGTAGGGCAGCAGGGCCGGCACAGTGTGTCACTCCCGTGCACTTCCTCCCGCAGCCGCCCCTCCTGCCGCTCGGACCTTTCCTGTTCCCTCCCAGGAAGTTTGTGAGAAGAGGGGGAAAAAAAAAAAAAAACTAAAAAGAAAAAATTGTAGGAAGCGAAGAAGGGAAGAGTCTGCGGGAGCAGCGCCGGGCGGAACACACGAGGCTGAGGCATGACGGTGAGACCTCGGCGGACAACACTGGGAGAGCGGGGCACAGGTCTCCTCCTGTATCTGTGGCCGCACAGTGTGTCCCCTGCTGGGGGTTGTAGTGCAGCTTTTCCTGTATCTGTGGCCACACAGTGTGTCTCCTGCTGGGGGTTGTAGTTCAGCTCCTCCTGTATCTGTGGCCGCACAGTGTGTCTCCTGCTGGGGGTTGTAGTGCAGCTCTTCCTGTATCTGTGGCCGCACAGTGTGTCCCCTGCTGGGGGTTGTAGTTTAGCTCCTCCTGTATCCGTGGCCGTACAGGGCGCAACCCCCCAGCGAGAGAGCCGGGCACAGGGTACAACCCCCCCAGCGAGAGAGCCGGGCACAGGGTACAACCCCCCAGCGGGTGACACTGGGCAGGTTCACAGGTCAGAGCAGCGGGCGACACTGGGCAGGTACACAGGGCAGAGCAGACAGTAATGAATTTGGGCACTGGGTCATCAGAGCCTGTGCCCGGGTCACCCCCTCATCTGCATGTAGGGCTTTGTGCCTACACCTCACTGCATCTCTTCTCGTGCTCTCGCTGTATCGCTGGTGATCTATCCGACTCTGGGAAAGCTGTGTGCGCCCGGCTGTCTCACAATGAGTAAGGCTCAGTTTGCACCACGCTTCTGTGCCCTCCAGGTGGTGTATGTTACATAGAAGCCTCTGAGAGATGTCAGAGCGGCGTACTTCACCCATAGGGGCCACTGTAAAACCATACGTGTAATGTATCTGACTGTCGCTGGATGGATTTTTATAGGCTCCTGTATAGGGCTGGGTTCACACTAAGGTTGTCTCTATAGTGTCGACCTCATAGGGATTGATAGAGCAGACGTGGCCCTCACTGGACTTGTCTGCTCTATTATCCTCTATGGTACCTGACGGACACCTACAACGTAGAGGTTAACTTAGGGCCACATGTATGAAAACTGTGTAGGTATAAGGCCTCGTTCACACGGCGGCTTTGGCCGCGTTTCCCGCGGGCAGAGCCTCGTCCTATCCTCGCCGCAAACTCGCGTCTCCCGAGTGGTCGTGACGCGGGGGGGCGCGGCTTGCGGCAAGGGTTTGCCCCCATGCAAATTAATAGGCCGGGGTAAAACCGCGCCGCCAGCCGCGGCACAGCCACGCACCACCCGCGGCAACACCGCACTGAGGACTCCCTGTCAAGAATTGATAGGAGAGTTCTCAAACACGTGCGGCAAGGCCGTGGCCAAACCCGCGGCGTGTGAACAGTAACGTGGTTTCCCATAAGAAACCATGTTACTAAACTGGGCGCAATTTGGCCGAGGTTTTGGCAGCAGCAACCCCGCGGCCAAACCCGCGCCCAAATCTGCCGTGTGAGCATACCCTCAAACTCACTTTGTTGCCCATAGCAACCAATCACAGCGCATTTCATATAGTGCTCTGGAAAAATGAAAGCTCTGATTGGTTGCTGTGGGCAACAAAGTGAGTTTTAGACCTAGACAGTTTTCATACATGAGGCCCTTAGTGTGAACCCAGCCTTACTCTACACCACTTTGGTTTTTTCAGTACACGGACCTGTCATGGCCAACAGAGCAGACTTTTGCCTTCATTGGACCATTTAGTCCCATGGATACGTTCAGCGTATATGTCGGGAGCTCTCCTGGTGCACACACTCAATGTCCTCCATAAACGTGGTGTGAACCAGGCCTTACTATGTGAGAGGCTGCGTCATATAGCACTTCTACCATTCAGAGCAGAAGATGGCTTTAACCCTTGGGTCACTGTATAACTGTTAGGCCCCGTTCACACGGCTTAAAATGGGCCGTATTTCGGTCCGTAATTACGCGCCGAAGTGCACCAATTACGGGCCGAAAACGGCCCATTCATTACGGTAATTCACAGTTCTATAGAAAACTATGGATTACGTCTCCTCTCCCCGCCCGGCGAATCCGCCGGGGGGAGATAATTCACCTGTCACTTTCTAGCGGCTTTTACGCCCCGCTAGCAGTGATAGTCAATGGGCGGGGAAGTGCCGGCCCCTGCTTACTCTCCCGCCCGCCCCCGTCCAAAACGGCGTAATTGCGGGGCGAAATTACGTCCCTCAATTAAGCCGTGTGAACATAGCCTAAGGCCCCGTTCACATGGCTTATTCACGCCGGATTTGCGAGCCGGATTGCGGGGGAGCAGCCCGCCAGCCCCATAGACAATGCATTATCTACAGCGCGTCCGTGCCATAAATGATGTGCATGTCACTTTCTCCCCGCCGGGCGGATTGCCGAGCGGGAAGGAGCGGCGGAATCCACTGTTCTCGATGAGAGCAGTGGATTACCGTAATTACTGCGACGGATTGGCGCCGTACTGCAGCGCAAATCCGGCGCGCAGTATGGCGCCAATCCGCGCCGAAATAAGCTGTGTGAACACGGCCTTAGGGTTAGTACACTCAAGTGGTAGACCACCATAGATAGGGTTAGCTCACACGGGCTGTAGACCACCATAGATAGGGTTAGCTCACACGGGCTGTAGACCACCATAGATAGGGTTAGCTCACACGGGCTGTAGACCACCATAGTTAGGGATTTGTCACACGGGCTGTTTGACCCCATAGTTAGGGTTAGCTCACACGGGCTGTAGACCACCATAGTTAGGGTTAGCTCACACGGGCTGTAGACCACCATAGTTAGGGTTAGCTCACACGGGCTGTAGACCACCATAGTTAGGGTTAGCTCACACGGGCTGTAGACCACCATAGATAGGGTTAGCTCACACGGGCTGTAGACCACTCTACTTAGGGTTAGCTCACACGGGCTGTAGACCACTCTACTTAGGGTTAGCTCACAGGGGCTGTAGACCACTCTATTTAGGGCTAGCTCTCACGGGCTTTAGACCACTCTACTTAGGGCTAGCTCACACGGGCTGTAGACCACTCTACTTAGGGCTAGCTCACACGGGCTGTAGACCACTCTACTTAGGGCTAGCTCACACGGGCTGTAGACCACTCTACTTAGGGCTAGCTCACACGGGCTGTAGACCACTCTACTTAGGGCTACTCACAGGGCTGTTTGACCACTCTACTTAGGGCTAGCTCACACGGGCTGTAGACCACTCTACTTAGGGGTTTGCTCACACGGGCTGTAGACCCACTTATTAGGGTTAGCTCACACGGGCTGTAGACCACTCTACTTATGTTTAGCTCACACGGGCTGTAGACCACTCTACTTAGGGTTAGCTCACACGGGCTGTAGACCACTCTACTTAGGGTTAGCTCACACGGGCTGTAGACCACTCTACTTAGGGTTAGCTCACACGGGCTGTAGACCACTCTACTTAGGGTTAGCTCACACGGGCTGTAGACCAAGCTACTTAGGGTTAGCTCACACGGGTGTAGACCACTCTATTAGGGTTAGCTCACACGGGTGTTTGACCACTCTACTTAGGGTTAGCTCACACGGGCTGTAGACCACTCTAAATTAGGTTAGCTCACAGGGCTGTAGACCACTCTACTTAGGGTTAGCTCACACGGGCTGTAGACCACTCTACTTAGGGGTTTGCTCCACGGGCTGTAGACCACTCTACTTAGGGTTAGCTCACACGGGCTGGGAGACCACTTACTTAGGGTTAGCTCACAGGCTGTAGACCACTCTACTTAGGGTTAGCTCACACGGGCTGTAGACCACTCTACTTAGGGTTAGCTCACACGGGCTGTAGACCACTCTACTTGGGGTTAGCTCACACGGGCTGTAGACCACTCTACTTGGGGTTAGCTCACACGGGCTGTAGACCACTCTACTTGGGGTTAGCTCCACGGGCTGTGACCACTCTACTTGGGGTTAGCTCACACGGGCTGTAGACCACTCTACTTGGGGTTTAGCTCACACGGGCTGTAGACCACTCTACTTGGGGTTAGCTCACACGGGCTGTAAGACCACTTTTACTTGGGGTTAGCTCACACGGGCTGTAGACCACTATACTTGGGGTTAGTCACACGGGCTGTAGACCACTCTCCTTCGGGTTAGCTCACACGGGCTGTAGACCACTATACTTGGGTTTAGCTCACACGGGCTGTAGACCACCATAGATAGGGTTAGCTCACACGGGCTGTAGACCACCATAGATAGGGTTAGCTCACACGGGCTGTAGACCACTATACTTGGGGTTAGCTCACACGGGCTGTAGACCACTATACTTGGGGTTAGCTCAAACGGGCTGTAGACCACTATACTTAGGTTTAGCTCACACGGGCTGTAGACCACTATACTTGGGGTTAGCTCACACGGGCTGTAGACCACTATACTTGGGGTTAACGCTCTCAGGCTATAGACCACCATTGTGACCATCGGCAGATAAAATAGAAAGCGTATCTGTTCCATGTACACCTGGGTGTTGAACCATCATGATGGCCCCACGCGCTGGCAGTGTACTTTGTGCTCTACGTTATGATCGCGGACAATGCTCCATTTTAGAATAACTTGGTGACTCTTCTCTGTGTGACCTCTATGGACTTCACGGGGGGAGCAGGTAATGATCAGGTGGTAGCTGCTGTTTGGGGGTCCCCCATGGAAGATAACAGGTATTGATGAGACGAGGGCTGTGCACGATTTGGGCGTTGGGTCAGGAATAGATGTGCTGGAGGGTCACTTTTTGTTATGCGGAGTTCCCCAGGTTTTCTGAATTCTTCACATGAAGTGTCCTTTACTGACCTGAGCGACTCCGAATCGCTGAATGTCGGCCCACGGGGGAAATTCTTGGTTACATTTTCTGAAAGAGTCATTTCTGTTCTGCCAGGAATTGTGATCAGAGGAGTCTTGGATTTGATGGACTCAGGGAATCAAGGCATTTGGCTGTGCCCTTCAGGTTTAAATGATGGGCTAGCTGTATACTGTCTATATACTCTCTGCAGCTCTACGGAGATTCGACTGGAGCTGGAGGGAGGCAGAACTCAGCTAAGTACGTCTCTCTTCTAGCATGTGTTGGGCTCCCTGCACCCGGACCCCCATTAAAATTCATAACTTATCACTATCACGTGCAGTAGTGAGAAGAATTTATCCAGGGGTGATGTGTTGCTTAAATGGATTCTCCCACCGACTACCTTCCAGGCTAGAAGATGGGAAGGAGTTGAGCGAGAATGAAGGGGTGGTCGCACATGCGCTACTCTCTCTGTTCTCTTCTATGTGAGTTCTGAATATGGAGTAAGTATCCTCTGCTGGTTTTCGACCTCCTATAGAAATTAATGGAGAGACATGCGCACGCGCGGCCACCTCTCCATCCACTGCGGCCAGCTCCTAAGCCGGAGGGGTTTTCCAAGCTTCTTAAAAATCCTTTCCATTATATTTATAAAGAAAGTTAACCTTAAAAACATTGATGATTCACATTCTTCTGTCCGGTCTCCGGACGGAATATGTGCATCTCAATGTGAATGGGGAGGGATTTTCTCCGCTCATCGCCCCCCCCCCCCCCTCCCTCGCCGCAAAACAGGACAAATACCGGTCGCATAAACCAACCGGTATTTGTCCATTGCTGTGGGGATGCGTCCTTAGAGAACGGGGATGGCCGTGCTTGTGCAGTTCTCCCCATTCATTTCTATGGAAGTTCTGAGTATAGGCAAGTGAATGTGCTCATGAAGGTATGCCCTTTTGTTGGATGAGGAACAGAAGTTTCTAGAACTGTCTAAAACACAAAGTAAATGTGGTGTAAAGCAGGTACGCCAACTTGTGCCGGAATTTCGGCACAACTGTCTTGATTAATGTGCCCCATTGGCTTCGTTAAAGGGGTTGTCTCACTACATTGGTTCATCTCACCTGAGTCCTGTTTTCTTGGTTTCATCTTGAATTCAGGGGCGTGTTTACTGGCTTCCACTAGGCTGCAGTAGAAGTCAGGTCTGTAGCTATAGCAACCAGTGCTGGCAGCCTATCAGGAGAGATTGAACAGGTCTGTAGCTATAGCGTAAAGAGCAAGCCAGCCCACAAATCCTGCACAGAATGCAATGCACCGATGCACAGTCCCAAGAAACGGCAGCAAAGTCACAACTTATTTAAAAATATCCAGCACGCACAGATATTTGCTTTAAATTATTACAAAATTTATTAGATCATATTTAAAAAATCTGCTTCTGAAAAGGCACTCACCAGTGAATATAGCGTATAGTGAACAGTCACAGAGAGAAAAGTGGTAACGCGTTTCGGGCTCCAAACAATACGCGCCCTTACTCATAGCATACTAAGACTAAAAATAGTGTTCATTTTATACACATAAAGAGACCACTGCACATGGGGACTGGATTATCACTTCAAATGCCATCCAATCATACACTTACCTCGCCATGATGCCATAGTCAGCCATGTCCGCAAGCCAAACATTACCGAGAGTTGCACGGCGCAGCCGGAAACAACATCATATCCGGACATGCGCATTGCAAAGAGCGGTACAATACTGGCAGACAAAGTGCTGGCAACCAGTGCTGGCAGCCTATCAGGAGAGATTGAACAGGTCTGTAGCTATAGCGACCTGAGGAGCTGATGCAGCCCATACAAGAGGGGATATCTAGGAATAGGTAGGACACTGTTAATGGACACATATCCAAAATGACTTGTTTTTACAAGATCTTTAACATAAAAAGCAATCCTTGTAGTGAGACAACCCCTTTAATGAGGTCAAACTTTAAAGGACAGCTTTGCATTATGGCTAAATATTAGTGAACCTGAATGAAAGGGGTTTTTCTCACTTCACAAAATCCCTTTTGAATCTACAAACTGGCCTTGGAGAACAGGTGATGGCCGCGCTTGTTCAGTTCTCCCCATTCATTTCTGTGGGAGTTCAGAATATAGCTGTGTATTCAGAACGCCCATAGACATAAATGACGGAGGGCTGCGTATGTCCTGTCAACTCCCTGTTTCCTGAGGCCGGCTTGTAGCGAGCTAGGAGCTAGCCTCAGGAGAGATTTTGCTAAGTGGCAGAACCCCTTTTAAGAGGTCCCTTTTCTAGACTTCTAGAGACTATATCAGACTGGTAACTTTTCCATATTGTGAATTGATAGAGGAGGTTTACATTGACTTTGATATCCTCATTTTCTGAGCTTGTAGTGTCCTGGCAATAGGCAATTTCATAGACGATGGAGAACCATCCTGGGAAGTTCTACACCAGTAGTAGTTGTTGGTGAAATTTACTCCAGGTCTATGGGAATCTATGGAGTTGGAATTATTCATGGGCTGCTACCTGTAACCCTGACAGCTGTAGTGCATCAATAATAAATGATATGAATAATTGATCTATATACAGGCAGTCCTCGACTTACACCTTTCCGACTTACATCTGTCCCCTAGTTACAAACGGAGACTTATGGGGGCATGCTGGAACTTATAGTTCAATGTTCCACAGCAGATAGTAGCTGTGGAACGACAAGTTCCAGCATGCCACAGCAGCACATGAGGTGAAAATGAGGTGAAATATTCTTAACAGGGGCACAGACAGCAAAACAAATCTAAAAACCCTTCCCTGCACTATCCAACACTAAAAAAAAAAACCTTTTGTGCTGGAGTTACAGTTAAATATACCTGTTCCGACTTACAAACAAATTCAACTTAAGAACAAACCTACAGTCCCTGTCCCATCCATAACCCAGGGACTGCCTGTACTTGAGGGATATCAGAATATCATCCAGGTGTGCACCTTCCCAATCCAATATATCTAAAAGAAGAAAAGAAAAATTAGAACATAAATGTGGCAGCAAAAAAATTGGATCGTATACAATGAAGTTCCCTGTACTAAGAAAAAAGCATAAAAAATGAGCTCCACAAGACATGTCACGTGAAGAAAAGCACATCAAAACGCATGAAAAAACAGGGGCCATTTTGTATGAAAATTGCCTATGCATATGACTGTCCTCGTTGCCCATGGCAACCAATCCCAGCTCAGCTTTCATTTCTTTTACTGCTCTGGAAATATAAAAGCTGTGCTCTGGTTGCTATTGGCAACAAGGACAGTCATCTGCCTAGACAGTTTTCATACATAAGGCCCATGGTTACAAACACGCATTTCTGCTGTGAACTAAGCACATGTATGAACACTGTCTCGGTGTTAGACTTTCTTTGTTGCCCATAGCAGCCATTCACAGCTCGCCTTTCATTTTTACAGAGCACTGTATGGAATGAAAAGGGAACAAGGGTTGTTATGGGCAACAAAGAAAGTCTTGGAACAGTTTTCATACATGAGGTCTTTAGTTCACTGCAAAAAACAAGCAAACAAACAAACGAGTTGTGTGAACATAGCCTTAGATGGGGTTTTAGGAATCCCATCCACTTGTATGGTGCTGTAAACTGCTGCAACGCCCACCATTTCTGGATTTGGCCTTAGAAGGGAATATGACTGCAGGATCTGACTACACAGTTTGTTGTCTGTTACCATGGCGACGCCTTGTCTTCAGTCGAGCTGCAGGATCTGACTACACAGTTTGTTGTCCATTACCATGGAGATGCATTGTCTGCAGAGGAGCGGCAGGATCTGACTACACAGTTTGTTGTCCATTACCATCGAGATGCATTGTCTGAAAAGGAGCTGCAGGATCTGACTACACAGTTGTTGTCTGTTACCATGGAGACGCTTTGTCTGCAGAGGAGCTGCAGGGTCTGACTACACGGGTTGTTGTCTGTTACCATGGAGACGCATTGTCTGCAGAGGAGCTGCAGGATCTGACTACACGGGTTGTTGTCTGTTACCATGGAGACGCATGTGACCCCGTGCCCTGCACATTACTCGTATTTCCAGGCTCGGCTGCTGTATTACATATAATGTACTGTACGAGTCATTCATGGGTTTTCATCTGGTTATTGCAGTTTTACTCTGCCCATCCCGCATGTTTTGTGTGTGCGCTGTCACCTCAGGCGTCTTCCGTTGTGGCTGGGTGTCGCCCGTCTCTTTGACTCTGTTCTTCTTTCTCTCCGCAGATGTCTCTTTGTGATTCAGGCTTATCCTGTACAAGGTGTATGTTAGCGATTGGCTTTATATTGTGTTGTGCGCTTTATTTTGTTGCTGTTGTGGTCATCTCCCACAAATAATTATAAAGATTTGCTTTTACTAACCCCTGTGATTTATTTTAATTTTTTTTGCACTGGGATTCGAGTGTCAATTTGTCATAGAATTAAAGAACAGCAGTTTGCGAAATAGGTTATTGTATTCATTAAAGGGGGGTTTAAAAGGCTTTCAAAAACCTCCCTAACACCTTGGCATTTATATGCCTGCATGCTAATGCTATTTGCCGAAAACGTCTGGACTGCTTATAATTATTCTAATTTTGAATCTGAACATATTGGAGAATTGTCTATTTAACCCATGTGTAAATAAGTGCTACCCTGTTTCCCTGAAAATAAGACAGCGTCTTATATAAATTTTTACTCCTAAAGATGCACTATGTCTTATTTCCCATGAATAAATTATAGCATGCTATACTAGTGTGTGTGTGTGTGTGTGTATATATATCTATCTTAAAGTTTAGAGTCACAAACCATAGGATATATGTATGTAAAGGACGTTTTATTGCAGCTGCAGTGACTTATCTCAAAGGATGGCAAATGTGACATGCTGGGACTTGTAGAACTAGAAGTTCCAGCATGCCCCATCAGCCATCCTGTGGGATGTGTGTGTCAGTATCACTGCTCTGTCCCCCCCCCCCATCCCTCACTTTCTGTCTCCTGTCCTGGGATGTTCGGGACCTGTGGTGACATCACAGTCACATAACCTCCCTGCACAGGTCCTTCAAAACTCTTCTACAACAATATGTCCCAGGGCTGTTTCTCGGTGTGAGCGGAGCTTGGGAACATCCCCCCTCCCCCCACCTTTCTCTCTGCCCACCCTTAGGGACAGCCCTGTGTATGGGGAGCTGCAGCAATGATTTCCACTATGTATTATTTTCGGGGGGTGCCTTATATTAGGGAATGCAACAAAATCTCTGCTATGTCTTACTTTCGGGGGTGTCTTATTTTTGGGGAAACACAGTATCAATTTTGCAAAAAGAATCTGCGGATTTCCTTGATAATTTGCATGTACATCATGTGACCACAGAGGTCAGTGATTGGCTGCAGCATCATGCGATCATTGAACGTGAAGTCCTCAGTAAGGGATCGGGAGGGGGACACTGGAGCTCTGGGGTGGTGGTGATGGAACAGGCAAGTATAGTTTAATTTGTGGGAGGGGAGTTTTTAATAAAAAGTAATGGAAAGCCCCTTTAGGGAGTGTGGACGGGTGGAAAACAATAGCTGTCCTGCCATTGATTTTCAGATTTTGTTTTACCAGCATTCACCTGATGGTATTAGTGACACAATAACTTTATTCCACAAGTTCTTATACTTACAATAGTACCAAATTTATATAGTTTTTCTACTTTTGCACAATAAAAATTTAAGATTTTTTTTGTTGTTGTTGCTTTGTTGTCTATCTACGCAGCTGTGGGACGGCTCACTTATTTTATCTGCTTTTTTTTGTGGGACAATTCGTAGCTTTGATCTGTACCAGTTTGAGGTGCATATGACAATTTGGCAAAATTTTTTTGCAAGTTTTTTTTCTTATTAGGGATTATGTGATTGTTTGAATAACATACTGCAAATGGCAGAACTTGGTGGCCATGTTTGCTGATAGGTTGCTATAGCCTTCCTGCAGTTGCCTTGCTGGGGACTCTTAGGGTGCCTTTACATGGCAAAGGCCAAATACCAGTTGGATTTCCCGACCGGTATTTGGTCTTTTTTTGTCAGGCAGGGGGACGGCTTTTTTCCACGGTTTGCGGATTCATGCCCTCTCCCTTCACACCCACATGTTCATGTTTTGCCTGAAGAATGAACATGCTCTAAGGCCCTGTTCACACGACAGATTTGGCCGCGGGTTCCGACGCGGTTCCCGCGGCCAAATCGCGCATAGTTTATTAACATGGCTTTCTATGGGAAACCGCGTTAATATTCACACGCCACGGGTTTGGAGAACTCTCCCGTCAATTCTTGACGGAGAGTGCTTTGTGCGGCGGCCGCGCAATGCTGCCGTGGGTGGTGTGCGGCTGGGCCGCGGCTCGCGGCGCGGGTTGCCCCCTGCTATTAATTTGCATGGGGGCAAACCTCGGCGCAAGCCGCGCCCCACCCGCGCCGAGACCACGCCCAGCACCCGCGCCGCAAACCCGCGTCAGGAGACGCAAGTTTGCGGCGAGGTTCAACAAGGTTTTTGGCCGCTGTGTGAACATGTCCTAAGTGTTTCGGACTGCCGGTGGTATAAAAAACCATCCGGCGGAAAATCCGTGTGGTGGGGACTGTTGTATGGATTTTCTATTGAAATTGCTTGTCACTTTTCAGACGGTTTGTAACAGGGCTGTGGAGTCGGCAAGCCACAGCCCCGACTCAGGGGCTCTGTTTGATATTTAGGAGCAAAACAGTAACAATGCAGTTACAGGAAAGAATCTCCAGAACTAAGCAGATGCTAAATACTTTCAAGTCAAATTTATGTATAAGATAGGTAAGATGAGCGTATATAAAATTACAGTAGCTTCATGTACAAAGCTGTAGTGGAGGGTGAGCTATGGAGCCTGAAAGTCACAAGTTCAAAACATTGTTACCCTTTTGCTTGTCAGTGTAAAATATGTTTATTATGACTTAAGAACACAAAAAAATTGTAAATATGCAAAACACTGCAGGAACATTTGTGGAGTCTCTGAATTTGTTCTGAGAAATAGTATCGCCTCCATCAGATCCTGCATACATGACCTAACATCTGATCTCATTATTTCCAGGCTAGAGAACGGCCTCTCTACACTAATTTGGGTTGGGGGCAAAGCGGGGACCACAGAGGCAACAATGTCAGGGTATAAAGGAATTGCCTCAGCCACAGTCAGTTTTGATGAATGGTTGATCTTCTACTTTGAAAGCAGGTGAAAAATTTTGCTGAAATCTGTTTGCCCTGGGAGCGGAATCCTTTCCCCTGGGGCAGCGCTTTGCCTGCTCCATGTCATCAATTACACTCCTCTTGTGATGAGGCTGAAGATATGGGAGCAGTAGCACCGGCCGGACCCAATTCCTCTTGCTCTTTGCACTGCATCTAACTGGACCAATTTATTATATATTTTGGGAGTCGGTCCATTTTATGACGACTCCGACTCCTGCAAAATAGACATCGACTCCGACTCCACAGCCCTGGTTTATAAAACTGCGAACTGTCTGAAAAACCGACAAATAACCTGTGCTGTGGGGACAAGCCCTAAAGGAGAAACATAGGGAGTCCCCTTCCTCTGTCTAACCACTTAGATGCTGGGGTTAGCATTGACCACAGCATTTAAGGACTAACACGTCGTGAATTGGTGTTATTTCCAGTCCTGGCTATTAGAGCAGAGTGTCGGCTGTATGATACCAAAGTGATGGCACAGGCCCTGCTCAGGTGCCTGTCTCTCTTATATAGAAAATCGGAAAAAATGGCGCTCCATAGACCTAAGAAAGTATAGTTAAAAATTTTGTGGGGAAGGCACCTGTTTGGTGACCAGACATGTCGCCTGAAATAAATTCTAATAATTCTTACAAATAAAATGCACTAAAACACAACAAATACTATTAAAACATTTTATTAGTACGTAATTAAAAACTTTATGAAAACTTAGAATTTTTCTTTAAATATAAACAAATTTAAAAAATGTACAAAGGCCGTCACATTAATTGAGTAGTGATCAAGTAAGCAAAAATGTTACATAATATATAAGTTGTCAGACAAGCATAAAAGTACCAATAAAATGTTAAAAAATACAAAGGCTAGAGATACAGAACAAGTATGAGGACGTCTCTAGACATGTGATAGATACGACCTATGTAAAGTGGCTTTTTTTTTTCAATCTTTCTTGTATTTAAAGGGTTTTTGCCACAATCTCATTTCATACCTCCTGCATGTAGCTCTTCAACTCTGTGTGCTCAGAAGAAGGCGTGTGTGATTTGTTTGAATTGCATATCATGTGACCCTGCAGGATGACATCACCAGGCCTTTCCTCTCTGTAGTCAAAGAATGGTCTGTTTATATAAAGCATTGTGAGTAGCTGAGAGGTAAAGTTTTTGCCTCCAGGCACAAGGGTCCTAGGTTCAAATCCCTGCAGAAACCAAACCTGTGTTTTTTTTGTTTTTTTTTTTCTCTTTCTCAGTGCACATACCTCCATTGAGGTTTCTTTTTTATTTGTTTGCACTGTTTGACTAATTACTAAGGAGTACAGAGGATGGGAGTACAGTGACAGCAAATTTGAAAATTCACCAAGGAAATTCCAGCGGACCAAAGGTACTTCACGAACTTTTTATTTCATTTCATTCTTCC
This sequence comes from Phyllomedusa bahiana, assembly GCA_025379985.1. Classification (NCBI taxonomy): domain Eukaryota; kingdom Metazoa; phylum Chordata; class Amphibia; order Anura; family Hylidae; genus Phyllomedusa; species Phyllomedusa bahiana. The sequence goes on from JAODAL010001932.1 coordinate 191,900, forward strand.
ACAAGATAGCGTAAAAACGCCGACGCGTTTCGGGACCCTCAGGACCCTTTTTCACGGCATGTAAATTCTGACACAAACATTTCCTAAACGTCGGCGTTTTTACGCTATCTTGTGGAAGAATGAAATGAAATAAAAAGTTCGTGAAGTACCTTTGGTCCGCTGGAATTTCCTTGGTGAATTTTCTAATTTGAAGTAAGGAGCGAGACTGGCAGCTCTCCGAGCGGAAAGAAGGCAACACGAGCAAGCAGTAGCAGCAGCTGAATACAAAGAAACAGCTAAGGAGAAGCAAGCCCATACAAAATCACTCACGGTGAAGGGGTAAGCGGCAGTCTTAATTTCTTGTTTGGACTATATGTACAGTGACAGCACCTGGGGTTTGAACACACAGTAGCTGCCTGAGAGTAGAGGTGATGTCTGAGCATGTGCGACCAGGACTGAGGAGCTCTCAGATCTGGTCGTATCCCCTGGAGACGAGCTGTAAACAATGGATCACTAAAGGAGCAGCTAAGATAAAAAACGGTGCAGAATTTTTAATAATAATGAATGGTGAAAATGTTTATTTCATTTACAAGCTTCCCACGTCAATTTTGCTTCGTCGCAAAACCCCTTTAAAGTGCAAAGGCCGAATCTACCACATGTCTAGAAATGTCCTAGTTGATGTGTGGGCAAAACATCCATTAGGGCTCCATGCTTGGTTTGTATTTCTTACCACTTTATTCGTGCTCTTATGTATCTTACTATCTATTATTCTTGTCTGCCAACTTATGTAGGTTTATATTTTTTTTCTCACTTGATTACTACTCGCCAAAATAATAATTTATCAGCACATCCAAAACAATTTTAAAGAAAATGATGTAGGTGCTTGCTGGCAGGAACAGACCCCCAAAAGTGTCAGTACAGAATAGAGCCGATCGCGCTTGCGCACAACTGTGCATTCTATTCTTTGGGAGTTCTGAGTGTAGCTGAACACACCCCACTCACCTGGACTCAAAGGGCCTCATGTATGAAAACTGACAGGGGTCTCAAACTGCGGCCCTCCAGCTGTTGGGAAACTACAACTCCCATCATGCCCCACTGTTATAGATTATATAAATGCATGATGGGAGTTGTAGTTTCTCCAACAGCCGGAGGGCCGCCGTTTGAGACCCCTGGCTCTAGGTCTAAGACTTTCTTTGTTGCCCATAGCAACCAATCAGAGCTCCCTTTTCATTTCATATAGTGCTTTGAAAAAATTAAAGGGGAACTCTGGTTGCTATGGACAACAAAGAAAGTCATACACCTAGACAGTTTTCATACATGTCCCCCAAAGTCTCATAGAAGAAGATGTGTAGGGGTGGGTGTGGGGGTTTGTGTAGGTGTAGGGGGGGTGTGCGCACGCATGCGGCTCACTCTCTGTAGCGAGCCGGTTGGGGGCGTGTTACTATTGGTATGCCATCCAAGTGGAAACTGAGAATACATCTTTAAAGGGGTTATCTCACTACATTGATTCATCTCACCTCAGTCCTGTTTTCCTGATTTCATTTTGAATTCAAGGGCGTGTTTACTGGCTTCTACTAGGCTGCAGTAGAAGCCAGGTCTGTAGCTATAGCAACCAGTGCTGGCAGCCTATCGGGAGAGATCAAACAGGTCTGTAGCTGTAGCAACCTGAGGAGCTGATGCAGCCCATACAAGAGGGGATATCTAGGAGTAGGTAGGATACTGTTAATGGACACATATTGCATATATACATAAGATCTTTAACATAAAAAGCAATCCTTGTAGTGAGACAACCCCTTTAATGAGGTCAAACTTGAAAGGACAGCTTTGCATTATGGCTAAATATTGGTGAACCTGAATGAAAAGGATTTTTCTCACTTCACAAAATCCCTTTTGAGGCTACAAACCGGCCACGGAGAACAGGTCTTGGCCTCGCTTGTTCAGTTCTCCCCATTCATTTCTGTGGGAGTTCAGAATATAGCTGTGTATTCCGAACGCCCATAGACATAAATGACGGAGGGCTGCGTATGTCCTGTCAACTCCCTGTTCCCTGAGGCCGGCTTGTAGTGAGCTATGAGCTAGCCTCAGGAGGGATTTTGCCAAGTGGCAGAACCCCTTTTAAGAGGTCCCTTTTCTAGACTTCTAGAGACTATATCAGACTGGTAACTTTTCCATATTGTGAATTGATAGAGGAGGTTTACATTGACTTGCAGGATGTTGAGTGGTAATTTTCGGGGCCTTTTTTTGCCCACATTGCTGCTGTTTTTATTACTTTTCAGTCTATTAAACCTGCCCTGCAGAGATCTTGTTATCCTGTCATCATCACCATTGATCCAGAAGCCCTGTAGTATATATAACCCTTATTAACCAGTTGCATGCTGATCCTTTCTCTTTTTGCTATCTCTTCATTCAGTATATCCTGGGGAGGTATTAGGTGTCTGAAATCCTCATGCTCTCTATGGGTCAGTCTCACTTTACGCCATGGGGTATTCAGAGGGTGAAACAGAATCCGCCATATCCTTCGAATGTCTCTCTGCCCCCCCTTTGCCCTCGAACCAGCGGGACTGTGGCCAAGGGGCGGGTGTCACTAGCGACACTACTCATACAGACAACAGCTCTGTAACCGGAGAAGGAAAGGGTCGGAGCGAGGGACAGAACGAAATGTCAGATAAGACTCCCGCGTCCTAGAGATATAGTAGAAAAAATAGAAAGTCCTCTCAATGTATGTATAATCCGCCTGGAGATGTGCAGCCGGTCAATACGTAGAGTCGTTCCAAGAGGCAGGAAGGCAGATCAGCTTGAAGACTGGTTCTGGAGGAAGTGTCAGATAGCAGATGTCTTGTAGTAAACAGATTAAGTCTTGAGGCCTGATGCTGCCATGATAGAAGAAGGACAACTAAGCATGAGATTGAGCCACTAAGGCGCTGAGACGTCCTCATGTTGCCCAGTAATGCATCTTCTGCATCCTCGGAGAGAGGTCCCAGCACTGATGTAGAGGTATGAAGTCTCCACCAGGCACGGACAACTCTCCTGCACCCGCTGCCTGTGATTGTGCTTGTTGCATCCCCTTTATGCTGTTTATTGCTCCTTTCTATGGTTGTTGTTGTAGTCACTTGTTCCGCTCGTTTTGTCTGACTGAATGTTCAGTTGCAGTCCATGTGTGTTTTCTCTCAACAGCCCGACCTGCTGAACTTCAAGAAGGGCTGGATGTCCTTGCTCGATGCAAATGGAGAGGTGAGTCCACCACTTTGTGGTCATTGGTAGTTTTGAATCTCAGATACAGTAGTATATAAGTTTGTCCATGAGCACACACCCCACTACACACAAACCCCCACACCCACCCCTGCCTACCCACACAAACACCTCCACCCACACAAACCCCTACACCTACACACACAAACCCCCACACCCACCCCTACCTTCAAGAAGGGCTGGATGTCCTTGCTCGATGCAAATGGAGAGGTGAGTCCACCACTTTTTGGTCATTAGTAGTTTTTAATCTCAGATACCATAGTATATACGTTTGTCCATGCGCATACACCCCCCTACACTACACACACAAACTCACACACCCAAACCTACCTACACCTACACACACCCACACAAACCCCTACACCTACACACACAAACCCCCACACCCACCCCTACCTTCAAGAAGGGCTGGATGTCTTTGCTCGATGCCAATGGAGAGGTGAGTCCACCACTTTGTGGTCATTAGTAGTTTTTAATCTCGGATACAGTAGTATATACGTTTGTCCATGTGAATGGAATATGTACATACAAACTATGGAAACGTCTGACGCCTGTGTAGTGTATGCTGTGCAGTTGGAGGATATTTATTGTTTTAGGTTCTGTTTGCTGTATCCCTGGAGCTTATATTTTCTATTGCCAGGCCTTACCTGCAGCCATTACCAGTGTTATGCAGGTTAATGCTGAATAATACAAGTGATCAGTCCATAAAAGATAAGACGTCACTGTATACAAAACCGCTCTGCTCTGGAAGAGGCCTGCACAACATACGGCCCAATGTTGACTGTACAAGTTTACATACAGAAAGGTCCGGGCGCAGTGCATAGAGGTGGCTGCGCATGCGCGGCACTCTTCATCCATGTTTGGCAGTTACAAATAAATCCGTGTGCATTTGCTTGGCTGTGTTCCAGACCCCCATAGATGAGAAAAGAGACGGCTGCGCACGCGCTACTCTATTCATGTTTATGTGAGTTAAATAAAGCCGTGCACATTTGCTTGTCTGTATTCAGAGCTTCATTAGATGAGAGAGTAGACGGCTGCGCATGCGCGGCACTCTCCATCCATGTTTATGGCAGTTACAAATAAAGCCGTGCACATTTGCTTGTCTGTATTCAGAGGTCCCATAGATGAGAAAGGAGACGGCTGCGCATGCACAGTCATCTCCATTCTCTGTAGCCTGAAGAAGTTTTAGACTATTTTAGTTTTGGCTCCTGCCTATTGCCAAGTTGTACAGGTCTGTAGAAGAAAGAGACGTTTCTCTCTAGTGCCACCTATAAGCAGCTTCCCTGTAAGTTATGGCTGAGCCACAAAAGTCTTGAGATAGATCAAGGGATTTCAGGACTCTTTTATAGGTCAGGTAGTGACTTACAGAATAGCTATTGATTATCCTGATCTGGCCCTGTGCTTCATGTTCCCCGAGTCGGTAAACAAGTTCCAGAAGCTTTGGCGACCAGTGCAGTAAGCAGATCTCGCTTAAAGGGGTTTTAGCATGAGGGCATTTCAGGCCTGGTTTGTCCTGATTCAGCTCTGTGTGCTAAAAAGTGGGTGTTTATGATTTGTTTGGACTGCATATCAAGTGACCCAACAGGCTGACATCACCATGCCTTTCTCCACAGTGTGCTCACTCTAGTCAAACAAAGAACTGTTTCTGTAATGAGCTGTGAGTAGCTACAATGTAGCTGAGTGGTTAATACTACAGCCTTTCAACACGGGGGTCCTACAGGAAGCAAACCTTTTTTTTCTCAGTGCACATACTTTATTGAGGTTTCTTTTTTTCCTTTTATTTATTTGCACTGTTTGACTAATTACTAAGCAGTACAGAGGACAGCACCTGGGGTTGAGCACTCGCTTAGCAGTGAGTGTGTGTGATTGCTAAGCAGGGAAGAGACTGACAGTAGCCGCCTGAGAGGAACAGTGATGTCTGAGCATGTGCAGTCAGGAGTGAAGAGCTCTTGTCACTGGTCGTATCCCCTGGAGACAAGCTGTTCCCTACAGATCACTAAAGGAGCAACTAAAACAAAAATGGTGCAGAATTTTTTAATAAAGATGAATAGTGAAACCCGAACCCAAGGCCTTTCCCTAACGCGACCCACTGTCTTGGGGAGTGGAGATAGATACTGGGAAACGATACCCTGATATATGGAGGATTAAATGCGCAAGGTGAGGAGTGCGAACAAAATCGGGGGGGGGGGGATACCCACGGCGCAGAAAAGGAGGAGCGGAGCCAGTTTTTGTCATTCTTCGTAGACCATGAGTTTCATGTCCTAGTCATATCATTATTAAAGAGAAGAAAAAAAAAAGAAAAAAGATCACAACAACTTTTTTTTTTTTTTTTTTAATTTATTGTTGGTTTTCAACTGTTTGATTAAGTTGTTACACTACTGAACTCTGTCAAACAACTCGAATACTAAATCGAGTAACAATTGTTTCCATACGCTAACAGCGGTTGTTTCATAGCAGATTTCATTAAGAAAATGGAAAACTGTAAATTCCAATGTATCTTATAAACCTTGTCATAACAGAAATGTTACAATATGATTAATGATATGTATCCTATGTTATATACAATTCAACAACTGTAACCTGTCTGATAGTTGGAATACAATAAAAATATATTTAAAAAAAAAAAAAAGATGAATAGTGAAAATGTTTATTTTATTTGCAAGCTTCCCACAGCAATTTTATTTGGTGTTAAATCCTCTTTAAACTGAATCTGTCAGATGGTTTATGCCCTCCTATCTGAGAGCAGGATGTGATAGAGGGAGAGAAGCTGAGCTCTGTGATATATAGGGTTATATGAGAGAGGGAGAGAAGCTGAGCTCTGAGATATATAGGGTTATATGATAGAGGGGAGAAGCTGAGCTCTGTGATATATAGGGTTATATGATAGAGGAGAGCAGCTGAGCTCTGTGATATATTTAGGGTTATATGATAGAGGAGAGCAGCTGAGCTCTGTGATATATTTAGGGTTATATGATAGAGGAGAGAAGCTGAGCTCTGTGATATATTTAGGGTTATATGATAGAGGAGAGAAGCTGAGCTCTGTGATATATTTAGGGTTATATGATAGAGGAGAGAAGCTGAGCTCTGTGGTATATAGGGTTATGATCTAAGCAAAGAAAAAAAATGTAATTGAAAGTGGAACTACTGCTGACCACGCCCACATACAGTGATTGACCGCTCTGTATACACTCTGATACAGGGAAAGCTGTCAATCACTGTATGTGGGTGGAGTTAGCAGGACTTAAAGAGAACCTGTCCCATAGGTTATGCCCCCCTTGCTGAGGACAGAACAAGCTAGTGTCAGACCTGCTGTTTCCAGCGCTGTGTCCCTTATTCTGTAAGATGCTGGAGTTTGAGTATTTGGTGCTCAAATCTACAGTTTTCAGCCAGAAAAGTCATTCAGAGTTTTTTTCCAAGCTCCGCCAAACTGAGGTTAGCCCCGCCCACCTGAGAGACTAGCCACGCCCACCTCAACTGATAACCCTATTACTTTGAATAGGTAGAAACGTGAATAACTGTCAGTGGGCGGGGCTAGCCTTTGGTGGGCGGGGCTAACACCTGCTCATGAATAAGATTTGAGCATTAAATACTCTAAAACTCCAGAATCTTACAGAATAAGGGACACAGCGCTGGAAACAGCAGGTCTGTCACTAGCTTGTGCCGTCTTTAGCAAGGGGGGCATAACCTATGTGACAGGTTCTCTTTAACTGTCTCTTAAAGGGGTTTTGCCACGATGTAATGTTGACGTGGAATCCTCCAAAATGGGTATTTAATCACTTTTCTGAATATATGTGATTACAAAAAGTGAAGCCTGTGAGAGCTACAGCATTTCTCAGTCCCCCTTAGATTCCTGACAGTTTACATTAGACACGACCAGGACACTGACAGGAGCTGATCTGACCACGCTTGCGTGTTTGCACTTCTTATCTGATGACAGGAAACATGAAGGCGCTTGCAAGGGGCTGGGGAGAAAAGTGCAGTGTACGAGTCTGTCTGCTGTATAGAGAGTCCACTGGTTGTAATGTTTTTATTTGAGTAAACTTTAGAGACGCTTCCTCGCTCTCTGCTCACCCCACTCCCTCTTACCCCTGCAGCCGTTCATGACTCGGCATGCTTTGTTTATATTGTCTCCTGAGCAGAAAAGAGGTAAGGAACTCACTTCATGGCAAAACCCCTTTAAGGAATCCAGTCAGTATTTTCTCTAGTTTCTACTCAGAAATCCTGCTCCAAATGATATAACTATGTATACGAGAGAGCTTAGCATCTCTATCATAAGCTGTCCTCAGATACGGCAGCATAAACCATCTTCCCCTTAAGCTGCTCCTTCCTGCGCATGCGCTGGTATCTGCAGCTCCTGCACTTGTTTGCTGACTTCGAGCGCATCTTTAACAACTTCAGTGGCTGCAATTTCTGCCTGGATATGCTACTGCACATCGGGGGAGGAAGAGCATTGACATCATAGCACTTGGGGATAGAGAGTTGCATGCAAACTTGGGGAGGAGGGGCATCCAGGGCCAACTTTAGTCTATGCTGTGGCACATCTGATCAGACATGGACATCACAGTATGGGGGGACAGAGACGTGGCATGTAACTGTAAGAAATGGGGTGAGCGGGTTCCAGCACTACAGTTACAACGCTCACCCACGCCTTTTCTTCCCCGATCTTCTGTGGCGAGGAGGTCGCATGGCCGAGATTTGCCGCTGATGTGTTTGTCCGTTCAGCAGTGTGGGTCAGCGCATGTGCTGATCAGGACGAGAGAAGCCGCTCCAGCCATTCCCTTAGGGCTGAGGTTCTGACATGTTTGACCTCATACAACAGTTAATCATTTTATATGAGCTAGTAAATATCTATTCGGCCCTTGACAGAAAAAAGGTTCCCCACCCCTGATTTACAGGCTAGGTAGCTATAAATGGCAGTAAAAGGACCATGTTCTTCCTTCTGGAAGAGGGGAAATTTGCATGCTTTCTCCTGAAAGACAGCTGGATTTCCTTAAAGGGGTTTTGCCACGAAGTAAAATTGAAGTGGGAAGCTTGCAAATGAAATAATAAACATTTTCACCATTCATTATTATTAAAAATCAGTTTGTTAGTGAAATCGTCACAGCCCAGAGGTCTTGTGCTTATCCAGACATATCGGGCTCCTATACAGAAGCGCTGACCCCTAAGCACATATCGTAGGAAGCATGTTCAGCACTGACAGCTCCCAGTTGGTTTCTGTCCGGGTGGTTTCTTGGAGGCAACATTAAAAGGGTTTTGCCACGAAGTAAAATTGACGTGGGAAGCTTGCAAATGAAATGATAAACATTTTCACCATTCATTCATTATTAAAAATTCTGCACCGTTTTTGTCTTAGCTGCTCCTTTAGTGATCCATTATTTACAGCATCGTCCCAGGGGATACGACCAGGGCTGAGAGCTCCTCAGTCCTGGTCGCACATGCTCATACAACACTTCTCCTCTCAGGCAGCTACTGAGTGTTCAAACCCCAGGTGCTGTCGTTCTACTCCCGTCCTCTGTGCTCCTTAGTAATTAGTCAAACAGTGTAAGTAAATAAAAAAGAAACCTCAATCAGGTCTGTGCATTGATAAAGAGGAAAAAAACCACACAGGTTTGGTTCCTGCAGGGATTTGAACCTATGACCTTTGTGCCTGGAGGCAAAAGCTTTACTTCTCAGCTACTCGCAATGCTTTACATAAACAATGCTTTCTTTGACTAGAGAGAGGAAAGGCCCGGTGATGTCATCCTGCTGGGTCACATGATATGCAATTCAAAGAAATCACACACGCCCCCTTCTGAGCACACAGAGCTGAAGAGCTGGATGCAGGAGGTAGGAAATGAGATCGTGGCAAAACCCCTTTAAAGGGGTGCTCCCATCTCACATTTTGATGGGATATGCTATCAAAGTGTGTGAGGTGTGAGCCCCACTCCTGTGGACTCCGACAGTCTCCGCTTCAGAATGGAGAGTAGGCCGCGTTTGCACAAGACTCTCCATTCTTTTCTATGGCAACTCCAGGTACAGGTGAGCATTGTATTTGGCTATACTTAGAATTCCCGTAGAACAGAATGGAGAGCTGTGTGCAAGCGTGAACAACTCCATTTCTTAAGCGGAGACTTTTGGTGGTCTGTTCCCCATTACAGTGTGAGCTGGGGATCCCCCCCTCTTAATGAGAATTAGTACTTCTCAAATACTGGATAAGTATAGCTCCTATGAAGAGGAGTTCTGTCTGCAACGTATACAGAAGTGCACATTTGTGTAGAATCCGTACTGAGGGTGTTGGTATATGCTGTAAAATTATTTCTCTTTCTCGTAGTGGAAAAAGCACTGGTTTGTACTGACAGATTCCAGCCTCCGATATTACAGAGACTCCAATGCAGAAGAGGTAAGTGTCTCCTTTCCCAGTACAGGCCGTCTCCGGGTTAAGAACGGGATAGGAACTGTAGCTTTGTTCCTAAAGGGGATGTATTTCTTCATCAGTTCGGCTGTTCTCTTGATGCTCTCACTTCCTGAAATCCAGGGGCGTTTCTTCCCCTCCGAGCTGGGTGTTTAACTGAAGGGGGGTCCCCCCTTCACTGTTCATACTGGCTCCAGTGTCCCCCCACCCCCCACCCCTCCTCCACATATCACTGTCCTCTCCCTATGCAGTCTTATTTTGTGAGAGCTGTTTACATACCACAGGCCTGCATTCAGTCTAAACAGTCTTCTATGAACTCCGCTCTGATCTCTCACAGCTGGAGGTTTGCTACAGTTGAATCCATCCAGAGCACAGATCCGTCTCCCTTCATGTTTACATAAGGCACCGAGGCACAATTCTGCTGTTTTGTGATTGTAGCAGTAGCTGCAGTGTCACTGAGGAGCTGCAAGGTGTACAGAGTGAAATTGTTGCCGGCCCCTTATTCTGAGTGAGAGAGGCAGGAATGCACGCTCCCGTGAATTCGACCGGAGGCCAAACAGAATGTAAATTAGTAGAGCCATCAGCCAATGAAATGCAAGGAGGTGGGATTCAACCGGCACTGGGGAACAGTGTTTACAGAAAACGAAGATGAGGGAGACTGTGAAAACAAGACAGCTTTGCTAATGTCATCCAATTGCAAAGTTGCTTGTTTTCACTGTCCCCTTATTCTGAAGGCCATTTAATGAAATTATACAACCCCTTTAAGTTGAATTTGTATATAAGTCGGAACAGGTATATTTATTAAATGTAACTCCAGTTTTTTTTATTTTTTGGGTAGTGCAGAGAAGGGTTTTCACATTTGCTTTGCTGTCTGTGCCCCTGTTAAGAAGATTTCACCTTATGTGCTGCTGTGGCATGCTGTAACTTGTCGTTCCACAGCCATTGTCTGCTGTGGAACATGGAACTACAAGTGCCAGCATGCCCCATAAGTCTACGTTAGTAACTAGGGGACAAATGTAAGTCGGAACGATGTAAGTCGGGGACTGTCTGTACATGATTTTCCCTTTTTTTTTATGCATAATGTGAGTGTGTTTAAATGGTGGATTTTTTTTTCTCTACCTTCTTCCCAGCATTTTTTTGTCATTCACTGGGGCAGAGTATCAGTAAGACATGTAAATTAGATGGTTTCCTATATTATATAATAAATATGTTTAAATACATCAAAAGTCAATATAGAGATCTCTCCCAAGATTTATTTATACCCAGGACTGTATCTAGAACAAGGGAGCGTCCTCTACGTCTTGAGGAAAGAAAGTTTCTACATAAACATAGAAAGGGATTCTTTACTGTAAGAGCAGTGAGACTGTGGAATTCTCTGCCAGAGGAACTTGTCATGGTGAATTCACTAACATAGTTAAAAAAGGGTTTGGATGCATTTCTGGAGCGTAATAATATAACAAGTTATAGTGTCTAGGATTCTGGAGAAGGGTCATTGATCCAGGGATCTTTCCGATTGCCAGATTGGAGTCGGGAAGGAATTTTTCCCTAAAATGAGGACAATTGGCTTCTACCTCATTGGGGGTTTTTGCCTTCCTCTGGATCAACACCTTAGCACAACAGGCTGAACTGGATGGACGTTTTTTCTTTTTTCGGCCTTACAAACTATGAAACTATGTTAGAAATTAAAGGGGTTGTCTCACTACAAAGATTAGCTTTCGACATGTAGGGACTGGTAATGAAGACTTTTTCCAAATATTTTTGCTTTGTTGAGAGGGTAAGAGAGATTTTATCTGATCTGAGTGCAGATAGGTTTCTTTTAGTTACTGTCCTGCTCTCTGTCTTATCTGAGAGCAGGGAATGATGTCACCACAGGTTGGCACGCAGGCAGCTTGAGAACAGTGGGTGTTATCTCTAACATACAAGAGATGAATTACTTTTGTTTACTTTGAGCTCTGAAGCTGCTGCTCTCATGTCAGTGCAATTAGAAGAGCTGATATGCTAATCACTGCTATAGAACCACCCACAGTTTAACGAGGAAGAGAAAGGAAGCGTGCATGTAAAACTGCTTGTGGCTCTTTGAAACAGCGTGGTGAGACAACCCATTTAATTTGACATCAGAGGCAGACAAGTTTGGTGGTATCTATTGATCCATATCTGATTTTTATGGTATAGATTATGTGATCAAGCACCACACTGGTTCGAAACGTGTCTGCGTTACATTGTCACTATTTTTTATACTCCTGTTTTTTTGAATAAAATGAAATAAAGATTCCTGATTTTATTTTTATTTTACGCGCTGGAATTCTTGGAATATATTTTGAGAGTAGATTATGTGCAGGGCTGTTGTGTTGGAGAGAGTCTGTGTTACTAGTGGTGCCACAGCTTTACAGGGCAGTTTATTGCCATTTCGTTTAGACAGGTGAAGCACACCTATGAGAACTGTGGATTACCGTAATTAATGGGACGTATGTCGCCCCATATCGAGCGCAGTACACCGCAAAATACATCCAAAATTAAGCCGTGTGAACATAGCCTTAGTCTAGATCTGGTTGGAGATTTCAGATGTTTCATTCTGTAAAAATGAGCAGGTAAATGTCCCCAATAAGCAGGTAAAGGTCCCCAATAGACAGGTAAATGTCCCCAATAGGCAGGTACATGTCCCCAATAAGCAGGTACATGTCCCCAATAGGCAGGTACATGTCCCCAATAGGCAGGTACAGGCTGGAACATGTCCCCAATATGCAGGTATAGGAAGGTACATGTCCCGAATAGGCAGGTGTAGGCTGGTACATGTCCCCCAATAGGCAGGCATAGGCAGGTAAATGTCCCCAATAGGCAGGCATAGGCAGGTACATGTCCCCAATAGGCAGGTACATGTCCCCAATAGGCATTAAAAAAATATAAAAAAAAATACCAGTACTCGCCTATGTTTCCCGCTGCTCTGAAGAGGCGCCCGCTCGACTCCATCTTTTTCTAGCACAGGCGGCGTGACATCATCGGGCATGATGACACTCACGTCGTCTGTGCTGCATACGCAGCGCCGCCTCGTCGTTCTGCCCGTGATTACAGGGCCTGCTGGCATGAAGTGCAGTGAAGTTCAATATCGGCCGGGCCCAGTGGTGGCCGCGGAAGTTAATACATCCGCCGGGCCAGATAAACGTCCTCGGCGGGCCGCATATGGCCCGCGGGCCGTAGTTTGAGCACCCTGATCTAAACAGACCCAAACATGCATCTAGCAATGTGCAGTGTGATTTTTACACTGCTTACAATATAAAACATACATCGGCGTTCAGGAAAGTGATCGCCGATGCGTGTTTACTTGCGTTTTTCGGATCCGTTCAAAGAATTGTCATGTCAATTCTTGGTCCGAAAGAGACAGCAGACGCCCTATTTAAAACTATAGAGTGCGATCCTGCTGCAGCTAAAACGCATCCAAACACGCACCTGCGTTTTGGATCCGATTGCCGCTGCGTTTTTGGATGTGATTTTCGGATCCAAAAAACGCTGTGTGAACGGCCCCTTATTTCAATAGCAAAATCTCAGTATGATTTCACAATGACTTACGCCACACTGGATCCATGAGTCATTTTGAAATGGGGGATTGGGTACTGATTACAGAACAGAGGCTGCAGTACTTTACTTGTTTCGTCACAGAAAATGGTTTGCGAGCGTGTATAAGGCTGCGTTCACACACAAAAGACAAAATACTGGTTTTCTGACGGGTATTTTGTCTGTTTTTTGGCATGCAGGAGGACGGCTTTTGTCCGTGATTTGCGGATTCAAGCCGCCCCCCCTTCGCACCCACATGTTCATGTTCTGCCCGAAAATGGGGCGCAAGAATGAACATGCCCTTAGTTTTTGGGGCCGCCGGCGGTGTAAAAAAACGTCCAGCGGAAAATCCGTGCAGTGAGGACTGCTGAACGGATTTTCTATAGAAGTCTATGGGGAAGCGTCGCATGGCGGTTTTCAGGCGGTTTGTAAAACCGCAAACCGTCTGAAAAACCGAGCGAAATACCCTGCTCTAGGGGCGAGCCCTAAAAGTATTTTTGGAGCTCTGCTTCATTATGAACGCTACCAAAGGTGTGTCTGAACTTGTTGTTATGTGATCAAGCAATGTTAGTAGTTTAGTAGGGTCAACTCTCCTGACAGACTCCTTCTTTTCATGCCGTCACATTTATCCGCTATCTCCACTGGATCTCTGGGATCTGCACTTGTTTGGCCGTTGGGCTCCCCACTGTTCACGACAATGCGTGATCTATGCCCCCTATTTGAATGGAGACTGGTTGAGCATAATCACTGCCGCTCTATTTCAAGTTTTAGGGACCGATGTACTCTCAAACCACTCCCAAATTAACTCTGGTATTGGATGATGTGGTACAAGTCTGACTGCTGGGATCCCACTGATCATGAGAATGGGGCTCTAATGTCCTCTGCTTGAATGGAGCGATGGCTGAGCATGCTTACCGCCACTACATTCAGAGTCTCGGGGACTGATAGGAGACTTTCAGACAATTATTATGACCTATATCCGCTCCAAGAACGCGTTTGCTTCCTCCTTCAAATTCCGCTGAAACGACGCATTCTGCCCGAAGCAGATTTCTGCCTCCTATATTTTAGTATTTGATGGCACATAAATGCCTCAAAGAATTGAGTACTTTTCAAGTACTCAAGTAACATCGTCGTCTACGGTAAATGACGAAGCTGATTTTACATAAGTCTATGGGGAAGTGTTCAAAGGCGTTTTTTTCACATTTATTTTGGGTGCAAAACATGCCCCAAAATAAGCGTGAAAAACCACCGTGTGAGAAAGCAGAGTGCTGTACTCCCAGAATTATGTCCAAATTAACTTTGGTATCCGCTATCCACCAGATAACTGGTAAGCGGCCGATAGAATCCCCATTACCGTATGGATCCCATGTCCACTGCCGCTCTATTCATAGTCTTGGGGACAGCTAACCACTGCCTGAACCATGCCTAAATGAACTTTTCTATCTATACATGGGAGCAGCCGGGCACAATTACTATGAGCAATTTTGTACTAGAGATCCATTGACTATGTATCCTTACATGTCTGACACAAGGTTGCCAGCTCCTCTTCACAGCAAAGACTATGCTCGGAAAACCTGTCCCATGAGACAGCCACTTGCAAAACGTAAGAAGGAAGAATTCTTTTCCAGCACAGCTTATGTAAATGGATAAAATGCAAAAATGTATTGATGCTCACATAAAAACATGATGCATATCACAGTGGAAGGTGGTAGGAGAGCAAACCACGCTGAAAAAACAGCCTACGCATTTCAAGCACTTAACGTGTGCTCTTAGTCCTGGCTAAGAGCACATGTTAAGTGCTTGAAATGCGTAGGCCATAGCTAAGAGCACATGTTAAGTGCTCGAAACGCGTAGGCTGTTTTTTCAGTGTGGTTTGCTCTTCTACCACCTTCCACTGTGATATGCATCATGTTTTTATGCGAGTATCAATACATTTTTGCATTTTATCCATTTACATAAACTGTGCTGGAAAATAAATTCTTCCATCCTATCCTTATATGTCTGCCTCCTCGTCACTTTATTTTACCAGTATGTATATTATAACATGTGTGGTGTCTATAAGTGCAGTGTATTATTAGGCCATGTTCACACGGCTTATTTTGGGACGGATTTACGCCCGTTATTCGCGCCGTACTGCGCGAATTACAGGTGAAATCCGTCCCAGTCATTATGGTAATCCACAGTTCTCATAGAGAACTATGGATTCAGTCCCCTCTCCCCGCTCGCGAAATAAGCGAGGGGGAAATGAATGTCAATTATCAGGTGGTATATACGCCGTGGATAATGAATGTCTATGGGGTCGGCGAGCCGTCGGGTCCCCCTCCCCCGCAATTACGCCGTGAATAAGCCGTATGAACATAGCCTTCTAGTTTCCAGCTCCTTGAAGCTTCTTGTTTTATGTTTCAAGAAAAATCATTTTGGATAAAAAAAAATTCCAGCTTGGAGGAACGTCATTTTGCTCCCGTATTGGCATGTGCTGCGCCCGGAGCTTGCCTCACCGGTGCGAAATACTCTAAACTGCAAAGCAAGTCAAATCTAAATATAAATCTACTATATGCTTCACCAGTCATGACGTCTTCTAGCACATTGGAAATGTTGTCTGTGCAGTAGAGTGCATGATAGCTTGTAAATTAGGCCCCAAGGTCAGGAATTCCTGCTCTCTGCCAGCGCTGCTAGCTAATGCTGCTTGGTCAGCCGTATTGTCAGCTCCCAAATAGTTGGCTCAGGACACATGTATCACTGTCAAGCCACAATATGTATCTTCCCCGCTGTTAGGAAATGTAAGTAGGATTTTGCACAAGGGATGTCATGGAGTTAATGAAACTTGGCAACGTACTGACCCTAGTTACTGCCTGATGAATATTGAGCAGGCTTTTGGCACTGTTGGGTTTCCCTTTGGGTGGAGTATGGTCCCCATTTCTCCTGCTCAGTTTGTTAGTGAATTTTCACAGCCCGGGGTTTGTGCTTATCCAGACATACGGCTCCTATACAGAAGCGCTGCCCCCTAAGCCATTGTAGGAAGCATGTTCAGCAGACAGCCCCCCTTTGGGTTTTTTCTGTCCGGGTGGTTTTTTGGAGGCAAAACCAAAAAGGGGTTTTGCCACGAAGTAAAATTGACTGGGAAGCTTCAAATGAAATGAAAAACATTTTCACCATTCATTATTTTTAAAAAAATTCGCCCCGTTTTTGTTTTAGCTGCCCCTTTTTGGTGATCCATTGTTTACGCTCGTCTCCGGGGAACACCAGGGCTGAGAGCCCCTCTTCCTGGTCGACATCTCAGACAACACTTCTCCTCTCGGCGCTTTTGTGTGTTCAAAACCCAGGTTTTTGCATTGCTCCCTCCCTGTACTCCTTAGAAATTTAGTCAAACAGTGAATAAAAATAAAAAAGAAACCTCAATGGGTTTTGTCATTGATAAAAGAGAAAAAAAAAACACAGGTTTGGTTTTCCTGCGGGATTTGAACGAGGCCCCTTGTCCCTGGAGGCAAAAACTTTACCTTCAGCTACTCACAATGTTTTACAAAAACAACCTTTTTTTGACTTCGGGGGAAAGGCATGGTAATGTCACCCGCGGGTCACATGAATGCAATTAAAAACAAATTACACACCCCCTTACTGGCACACACAGCGAAGAGCTGGATAAGGGGGTATAAAGGGAGATCGTGGAAAAACCCTTTTAAAGCTCCCTGCTGGAGAATTCATCAGTCAGGGCTGCAAAAAAATAGAACATAAACAGTGATTACCAAGGTCTGCCAAGTTGTTGTGCAGGAAGGGAGGACTATGTGAGGGCTGATGTATTGCAGAGGTGCAGAACTCAAATGTTCCAGACTCCCCCACAGTGTCAATTTTTTTGCAAACGAGGTGTTGCTGGTGGTTTAGCTGTTGCCTGTCGGTGCTGCGGACGAGGCATGGTTGTGGTGTGTTAGCCCCGTGTGAATTTCCTCCGGCCACTCCAAAAACGTTCGGATTGTGAGCCTCAGTGGAGTCATGGACTGAGGTGTGTCATTAGAATCTATGTACAACGCTGCAGAATATGTTGGTGCTGTACAAATAACATAAATTTTAACCTTTTTTTGTTTTTTTCATTCTGTATTTTTTCCGTTCCTCATTGGATATAGATGTAGTTTTCAGAAACTTCACGGCACACCATATTAATCGCTTTAGATGAAAGAATTTAATATAACAGATTTTGTGGACGTTTTCTCCCGGGTTTTTCCCCTTTTAATCTTTTTACTGAAGAAGGGTTAAGCCCAAAAACGTTTTTTTTTGTGTGATTCTTTTCTTTTTGGCTAATTTTGTTTTCTACTGGAGAAATGTCCACAAAATCTGTTATGTTAAAGGGGTTGTCTCCCCTCAGAGTTTCATAGATGATCCTTCACTTTCCGGTAAACTGTCTGTAATTAGCATCGAGCTCTGTGCATTCACTCCCTGATTAAAAATCCGTTTTTTTTCAATCTGCTAAATTTGTTTAGATAGGGTTTGAAGTTCCTGAAATGTAGCAGGAGATTTATTAAAATTAAACAGCAGTATTACTAGCTTTTGTCTGAAAGTTCGTTTAAAACCCCTGGCTCTCATCTGGCGGCCCCGGACCTGGTATGACTCACTCCTGCTTCACTTAAACAAACAGAAGGGAAAAAAGAGTAAACAGGTCGGTCACGGGGGGAACCCAAGAGAGAGGGGGAAGGTGATAAAATCACTTTTAGCTTTTAAACAAAAAAAGATGAACAAAGCAATGTATTTGGAAAATATCTTCATTTAGTGTTCCCTACATTTTGAAAGCTATTCTTTGTAGCGAGACAACCCCTTTAAATGCTTTCATCCAAAGCAATTTATATGGTGTGTCCTGAAATTTCTGTAAAGTAACGGGTTGGTTAGTCTTTTTTTTGCACCCCAAAAACTACGATTACACTGAGTGCAACATCTTCAACTTTAGTTGGGTATAAATGTAGATGATGCTGATACTACTGCCAAAGGGTCCTCATTTTTCCTAAGTCTTTGTGTAACAATAGAAGCAGGGGAGAGCCCTCTTATTATGTCAATTGGCAGGAATCAAGGCGCTGATGTGGCACCGCTAAAAGGTGTGAGCTTTGCATTTATACGTTCCTCTGCATCTACTTCAGTTATATAATTTGCCATTGTTATTAGTGGGGATGTGTGAGTTGCCGTAAGCTGTATACTGTGAGATGGTTCGTTCTTTCTTGCTTTTTGAGGACGGCGGTTATACACAGTCAGGTCACGTTATTATGACCATCAGGTTAACCACAGTGTGAAGTACAGACAGCAGTTAGGTGGGAGGGAAAAGGGTAAGGGTTATCCCCACGTAAGACAAATTTTCCGTCAGATTCAGTCTTAAAGGGGTTTTATCTTTCAAAAATCAAAGTCTCAGATTATGGGGGGCAGTAAAAATAAGCACTTTTTTAATTGGGTGCATTACCCCCTGTCACTTAGTTTTTGGGAGATATTTAGCTTCTCTGTAAACTGTGTTTATTTCCCGCTGTTGCTTGGGCGGACACGGGCCCCTGGAAAGTTTCCCGCCCCCTGACACGCCCCCTGCACCGGGGATTGGTGGGCTGACATTTCATTCAAGGCCTGTTTGGGGGTTTGGGCCCCAGAAGGAAAGCCCCAGCCAAAGGGCCCCCCGCGCTTTTGATTGGCACCTGCACACCCGGGGTTTTTTCCTTTTTTTTCCCCTTTTCGCTGTTTAAAATCCCATTTTTGAAACCAAAGGGCTGCTGGCTGTAAAGTACATCTCCCCCGCTCTAGGGTATGAAAAAGGCAATTACTGGCTGTTTTTAAAAAAGGGTTTTTTCCAAGAAAATTGATTCACCCCCTCCCCCCCCCCCCCAAAAAACCAGGTTTCCCTTTAAAATGCCCACTTTGAAAAGAGGGGCGTTCTTTTTCTGTTGCCCGGGCTTAGGTGATCAGCTCTGCAAGAAGCGATTGGGATTTAAGCCCCACAAGTTTTTTTTTTTTTTTTCTTATTAAAATTTTCACCCAAAAGTAAATTATGAAAATATATGTGTAGAAAATCTTTTAAATTTTTTTTTATTCTACACACAAAAAATCCCCCATATAGTGTCCCATCCTCGCTGTCGTCACAAACCCAACACTTTCCCAAAATATTTTAAAACAATGCATATACTCTAGGGGATGGGACAAGATATAGGGGGCTATGGGGATGTGTATAAATATCAATTTTAGAGAAATTAAAAATAATATTTTTAGGTCCCCTAAAATATGTTTTTAGAATTTTTTGGGGGGTTTGGGTACTCTGTAGGGCTAGAACTCCCCCCCCCTTCATACAAAATGGGTGTCCAGTTCTTCAATTTAGGGGAGGGAAAAGGCCCCCTGGGAAAGGAGAGACACGCCTGCTGACAGGATGAAACCCCCCTCTATTTTCCCAAAATCAATCTGAAAAATTAAACTGAACAACACGAAAAAGCTCAAAGGTTAAAACTTTAAAAAAATCCCCGGGGGTGGTTAAAATTTTTGTTTTTATTTTTGAAAAGGGTTTTTGAGGGCAAAAAAAAATTCCCGTCTCCGGTGTTTGCGGAAGCCCCGGGAACCCTTTTTACCAATTTAAATCCCCAAAAATTTTCCCAAAAAAAACGGGTCCCCTGGGATTTGGGGGGCCTTTCCCAAATTTTTCGGTTTAAGCC